>JAPYYJ010004018.1:0-10879 GCA_028533885.1 Nasua narica
CTTTTCAGGGAGTCCAAGCAATGAATCTGCCCAGAAGCACTCAGACCTCTGAGTTGCATGAAGCCCGAGTCTCTGCTCCCCTCTGTGTGGTTCAGAACACACACTCCCCTCCGCGAAATTTCAGCTCACAGCGCAGCCTGTTCGATGCAGGAGAAGTGGTCTTAATAGGGAAGTATATAGCAATACACCTTATGTTAAGAAGGAAGAAAAATCTCAAACAGCCTAAATTTACACATAAAGGAGCTAGAAAAATAACAACAAATGAAGCCCAGAGCCAGGAGAAAGGAAATAATAAAGAAAAGAGCAGACATAAGTGATACAGAAACAAACAAACAAACAAAAAAGCAGTAGAATAGATCAAATAAACTAGGAGATGGTTCTTTGAAAAACTCAATAAAATTGATGACCTCTAGCCAGATGCATCAGAGGGAAGAAAAAGCACCCAAGGAAATATAATCACAAATGAGAGAGGAGAAATAGCAACCAACACCACAGAAACACAAACAGTTATAAGAGATTATTATGAAAAAGTATACACCAACAAATTGGGCAACATGGAAGAAATGGATAAATTCCTAAACACACACATAAACTGCTGAATCTAGATTAAGATGGTGGAATAGTAGGAGGACCTTATGCTTCCCTCATCCCTTGAACACAGCTAGGTAAATATCAAATCATTCTTAACACCTAGGAAATCGATCTGAGGACTGAGGGAACAAACACAGACAAGAAAAGATTCTTGAAAGCCAAAAAGTGAAAAAAGGTCCATAGCTTACAAAGGAAGACAGATAAAGTTTGCAGCAGATCTGTCCACAGAAACATAGCAGGCTAGAAGAGAGCAGCAGGATATATTCAACATGCTAAATGTGAAAAGTATGCAGCCAAGAATACCTTATACAGCAAGGCTGTCATTCATTATAGAAGGAGAATTAAGGAGTTTCCCAGACAAAAAAAACACACACACACACAAACAAAGGAGTTTGTGATCACTTAACCAGCCCTGCAGGAAATATTAAAGGGGACTCTTTGAGTGGGGAAAAAAAGACCAAAAACAACAAATTAGAAAGGAACAGAAAATCTCCAGAAACACCAACTTTACAGGTAACACCATGGCACTAAATTCATATCTTTCAATTATCGCTCTGAAAGTAAGTGGACTAAACACTCCAATCAAAAGACATAGGGCATCGGAATGGATAAAATCAAGACCCACCTCTATACTGCCTACAAGAGACTCGTTTTAGTCATAAATGTACCCACAGATTGAAAGTGAGGGGATAAAGAATCATTTATCATGCAAATGGATGTGAAAAGAAAGCTAGAGTATCAATACTTATATTGGGACAAAATAGACTTTAAAACAAAGATTTTAAGAATAGACAAAGACAGTCTCTATGTAGTAATAAAGGGGATAATCCAAAAAGAACACGTAACATGTAAAGATTTATGCAGCAAACATGGGAGAAGCAAAATACATAAAATGGTTAATAGGAATCATAAAGCCACTAATTCATACTAATACAGTGATAGTAGGGGACCTTAAGACTTTATTTACATAAACTGATCATCCCAACAGAAAATCAACAAGGAAACAGTTGCTTTGAATGACACATTGAACCAAGTGGACTTAAATTTCAGAACACCTATCCTAAAACAGTGGAATACACATTCTTTTCAAGTGCATGTGGAACATTTTTCAGACTAGATCACATATTAGACCACAAAGAAAGTTTCAAAAAATTAAAAAGATTGAAGTCATACCATGCATCTTTTCAGACCACAATGCTATGAAGCTAGGAATCAACCACAAGAAAGACCCTGGAAAGAATGCAAATATATGGAGGTTAAATAACATGCTACTAAACAATGAATGGTAAAACCAAGAAATCAAAGATGAAAGAAAAATTATATGGAGAGAATTGAAAATGAAAATACAGTGATCCAATGCTTTTATAAGGCAAGAAAAGCAGTTCTAAGGGGTAGATTTATAGCAAATACAGGTTTACCTCAAGAAGCAGGGTAAGTATTTATTGAAACAACTTAACCTTAACCTAAAGGAGCTACAAAAGGAACAACAAACAAAACCCCAAACTAGAAGGATGAAAATAATAAGATTGGGGCAGAAATAAATGATATAGAAAGCAAAAAATAATAATAATTTTAAAAGATCAATGAAATCAGGAGCTGGTTCTTAAAAAGATCAACAAAATTGATAAACCTTTAACCAGACTCATCAAGAAAAAGAGAGAGGATTCAATAAAATCATTAATTAAAAAGGAGAAAAACAACTGACTTCACAGAAATACCAAAGATTGAATATTATGTGAAAAGGATATACCAACAAATTGAAGATCCTGGAAGAAATGCATAAATCCTAGAAAGATATAACCAACCAAAACTGAAGCAGAAACAAATAGACCAATTACCAGTAAAGAAATTGAATCAGTAATCAAAAAATCCACAACCAGACATCTTCACAGTGAAATTCAAACATTTAAGGAAGAGTTGATACCTATTCTTACAAAACTTTTCCAAAACTTAGAAGTGGAATGAAGACTTCCAAATTCATTCTATGAAGCCAGAATTACCCTGATAACAAAACCATATGAAGACACCACAAAAAAAGAGAACTACTGGCCAAGATCCCTAAGGAACATAAATGCAAAAATTCTCAAGAAAGTCTCAATAAAATGCTGGCAAACCAAATCCAACAATTCATTAGGAAAAAAAATTCAAGACGATCAAGTGCGATGTATTTCTGGGAGGGTGGTTCAGCAAACAACGTTATGCATTCTATCAGTAAGAGCAAGGATAAAAATCACACAGTCATCTCAAATTTTTATTTATTTGTTCGTTTGTTTGTTTTATTTGACAGAGAGAGAGAAAGGGAGAGCACAAATAGGCAGGCAGAGATAGAGGGGGAAGCAGGCTCCCTGCTTGGAGCCTGATGTGGGGCTTGATCCCAGGACCCTGAGATCGTGACCTGAACTGAAGGCAGAGGCTTAACCCACTGAGCCACCCAGGCTCCAATAAGTCATTTCAAGAGATGCAGAAAAAGCAATAGAGAAAGTACAGCATCCATACATTACAATTACCTCAATAAAGTAGGTTTAGAGGGAACATACCTCAACATAATCAGGGATGTATATGAAAAACACAGAGCTAACATCATATTCAATGGTGAGAAACTGAGAGCTTTTCCTTTAGGGTCAAGAGCATGACAAGGATATCCAGTCTTACCACAGCAATCATTAATGCAAAAAGAAATAAAAGACATCCAAATTGGTAAGGATGATATACTATTTGCAGATGATATGATACACTTATAAAAAAAAAACCAAAGACTCCACTGCAAAACTACTAGAATTGATAAATTAATTCAGTAATGTTGCAAGATGCAAAATCATTGTGCAGAAATCTGTTACATTTCTAAACACTATTAATAAAGCAGCAGATAGAGAAATTAGAAAAATAATCTCATTTACAATTGCACCAAAAATAATAAAATACTTAAGAATATAATTAACCAAAGAGGTGAAAGACCTGTACACTATAAAACTCTAATGAAAGAAATTGAATACGACACAAAGAAATGGAAAGACATTCCATGCTTATGGATGGGAAGAATAGATACTGGTAAATGTCTGTACTACCCCAAGGAGTCTACACATTTAATGTACTCCTTATCAAAACACCAGCAGCATTTTTCACAGAAGTACAATAGACAATCCTAAAATTTGTATGGAACCACAAAAGAAATGGAATGGCCAAAGCAATCTTGGGGGGAAAAAACTATAGGTATCACGATTCAAGATTCCAAGTTATACTACAAAGCTGTAAAATTAAAGCAGTATGGTAGTGTCACAAAAAGAGAGACATAGATCAATAGAACAGAATAGAAAATCCAGAAACAAACCCATAATTATATGGTCAATTAAATTTCATATTTATTTTTTAATTTTAAAAAGATTATTTTATCTTATTTGAAAGAGAGAGTGTGTAGGTGTGGGGAGGAGGATCAGAGGAAAGGAAGAAGCAGACTCCCTGCTGAACAGGGATCCCAACATGGGGCTCAGTCCCAGGATCCCAAGATCATGACTTGAGCCAAAGGCAGACACTTAACCGACTCAGCCACCCAGGCACCCCAGTCAATTACATTTCAATAAAGGAGGCAAGAATATGCAATGGGGAGGAGATAGTCTCTTTAATAAATGGTGTTGAGAATACTGGATAGGTGCATGCAAAATAATGAAACTTGAGCCATTCTCTTACACCATTGAGGACCTAAATATGAGACCTGAAACCATAACAATCCTAAAAGTGGACACAGTAGTTTCTCTGACATTGGTCATAGCAGCATCCTTCTGTATATGTCTTAGTTTCAGGTGTATAATTTAGTGATTCATCACTTACAACACCCGGTATTGAGAAATACCGGTATTGAGTTGGGCAGGGAATGGGAAAAAAAGGAAATAAACTATTGGGACTATGTTGAAATAAAAAGCACAGCAAAGGAATAAACCAAAAATACTAAAAGTCAGTCATGAATGGGGGAAGTTACTTGCAAATGACATATCTGATAGAGGGGCAATATCCAAAATATATAAACAGATACTGTTCAATACCCCAAAACCCCTAAATAATCCAATAAAAAATCGGCAGAAGACATCAACAGACATTCCTCCATAAAGAAGACATCCAAATGACCAACAGACACATAAAAAGATGCTCATCACCACTTATCATCAGGGAAATACAGATTAAAAGCACAATGAGATATCACCTCATATCTGTCAGAATGGCTAAAAACAAGAAAAGAAAGAACAGATTTTAGCAAGGATGTGGAGGAAAGGGAATACTTGTGCACAGTTGGTGGTACAGTTTGGAAAACAGTGTTGAGGTTTCTCAAGAAGTTAAAAATAGACCTACCTATGATCCAGCAATCTAACTACTGGGATTTTATACAATTAATGCACATCTATTAATTCAAAGGGATATATGCACCCCTGTGTTTATAGTAGCATTATTTCCAATAACCAAGATATAGAAGCTGCTCAGGGGTACATCAGTTGATGAATGGATAAAGAAGAAATGGTGTGTGTATATATGATGGAATATTATTCAGCCATAAAAATGAAATTTTCCATTTGTGACAATATGGCTAGAGCTAGACAATATAATGTTAAGCCAAACAAGTCAGTTAGAGAAAGCCGAATACCATATGATTTCACTCATCTGTGGAATTTAAGAAACAAATAAACATAGGGGGAATAAAATAGACCATAAAATAGGCAATTAAGACAACAAAGTGAGGGTTGCTGGAGGGGAGTTGGGCAGGGAATGGGTTAAATGGATGATGTGTATTAATACCCATCCTTAAGGAGGACACTTGTGATGAATACCGGGTGTTGTAAGTGATGAATCACTAAATTATACACCTGAAACTAATATTAAACTCTGTTAACTAACTGGAATTTAAATAAAAATTTGAAACAAAACAAAACAAAAAGTGTGATATGTTTGTGTGGGAGGATGGGTAAAATAGGTTACAGATATTAAAAAGTACACTTAACCATGATGAAAAAAATAGTAAAATATAACGTGACAAAAATAAGAAATAAAAGGCATCCAGTTTGGTAAGTAAGAAGTCACACTCACCATTTGCAGAAGTCTTGATACAATATAATGAAAACCCTAAAGACTTCACTAAAAAGTATTAAAACTAATAAATAAGTTCAGTGAATTTGCAAAATATAAAATTAATATACTGTAATCTATTGTATTTTTAAAGCTTTATTTTGTGAGGGCATGGATGGGGGAGAGAGAGAGAATCCTCAAGCAGACTCCCTCCTGAGGGTGGAACCCAACATGGGGTTCAATCCCATGACCCCGAGACCGTGACCTGAGCTGAAATCTAGAGTCAGATGCTTAACTGACTGAGCAACCCAGGTGCCCCTGTTGTGTATTTAGACATTAATAAGGCAGAACTAGCAGAAAGACAAATTAAGAAAATAATCCCATTTACAATTGCACCAAGAACAATAATATTCCTAGGAATAAATTTAACCACGGAGGTAAAAAGCATATACTCTAAAAACTAAGATACTGATGAAAAAAATTGAAGACAACACAAACAAATAGAAAGCTATCCAGTGTTCATGGATTAGAAGAATTCAAACTTTTAAAATGTTTATACTACTCAAAGCAGTCTAGACTTTCAGTAAAATATAACAATGGCATTTTTCACAGAACTAGACCAAGTAATAGCAAAATTTGCGTGAAACCACAAAAGACCTTGAATAGCCAAAGCAATCTTGAAGAAGAAAAAAGCTGGAGGTATGACAATCCCAGATTTCAAGATACACTAAAAAGCTATTGTAATAAAAAAAAAAAAAAAAACTATTGTAATCAAAATACTATGGTATTGGCATAAGGATAAACATACATATCAATTGAAAGGGATAGGGAGGAGCCCCTGGGTGGCTCAGTCGGTTAAGTGTCTGCCTTCAGCTCAGGTCATGATCTCAGGGTCCTGGGATGGAGCCCATTTATCAGGCTCCCTGCTCAGGGGGGAGTCTGCTTCTCTCTCTTCCTCTGCCCCTCCCTCCTATTCATGCCCTCTTTTGACCTCTCTCTCTCTCAAATAAATAAAATCCTTAAAAAATAAAAGGATAGGGAATCCAGAAATAAAATCACTTACATAGATTAAATAATCTATGTTAATAGAGACATGATGATACAATGGGGAAATGAGTCTACAACAAATGCTATTGGGAAAGCTGGACAGCTACATGCATAGTAATGAAACTGGATCACCTTATTATACCATATACAAAATTAAATACAAAATGGTTTAAAGACCCAATATGTGAGAGCTGAAACCATAAATATCTTCAATTTTATCGGCAGTAATCTGTATGACATCTGCCTTGGCAAAATATTTATTGATGTGTCTCCTCTGACAAAGGAATCAAAAGCAAATATAAGCTATGGGGACTCCACTAAAATAAGAAGCTTTTGCACAGCAAAGAAAATTATGAACAAAACAAAAGTGAACCTATTGAATGGGAGAAGATATTTGCAAATGATATTATCTGATAAGGGATTAATATCCAAAGTCACTAAAAAAACCCCAGATTTTTTAAAAAAATGGGCAAAGGATGTAATAGACATTTTTCTAAAGAAGGCATACAGATGGCCAACAGTCACATGAAAAGTTGCTCAACATCACAAATTGTCAGGAACTTGTAAACCAAGGGCAAGATGAGAGATCAACTCACACCTGGCAGAAAAACTAGAATCAAAAAGAAATCACTAATATTGATGAGGATGTGGAAAAAGGGGAACTCTCATGCACTGTTGGAATATAAATTGATCTAACCACTGTGGAAAACAGTATGGAAGTTCCTTTAAAAATTAAAAATAGAAACACCATATGATCCAGTAATTTAAGTACCGGTTGTTGGTTCAAATAAAACAGTAACACTGATTTGAAAAGATATATGCATTCCTATGTTCATCACAGTGTCATGTATGATAGCCAAGTTATGTCAGCAACCTGGGCTATACCACCAATAGATGCATTATAAAGAGGGGGTGTACATATATACAATAGAATATTACCTAGCCATAAAAAGAATGGCATCTTGCCATTTGCAAAAACATGGATGGTCCTATAGGGTATTATGCGTAGTACAGTAATTAAGACAAACACCATATGATTTCACCTATATGTGGAATGTAAAAAACAAAAATAAGATGAATGAACAAAACCAGATGTAGGCCTAAAAATACATAGAACAAACTGATGGCTTTCAAAGAGGATCAGTGGATGAACACTACAGTTGTAGGGGATTAAAAGGTACATACTTGCAGTTATAAATAAGTTACAGGGATAAAAAAAGTACATCATAGTAACTGTAGTCAATAATATTGTAATAGCATAGCTTGTTTACAGGTGGTAACTACACTTATGATGGTTAGCATTATGTAATGTATACAATTGTTGAATAAATATGTTGTGCACCTGAAACTAATATACTGTATGTTAGCTATATTTTAATAAAGGAAATTAGGGGTGCTTGTGTGTCTTGGTCAGTTAAGCTTGTGCCTTCAGGTCAGGTCATGATCCCAGGGTCCTGGGATCGAGCCCCACATTCAGCTCTCTGCTCAATGGAGAAGCTGCTTCTCCCTCTCCTTCTGCCTACTGCTCTGCCTACTTGTGCTTGTTCTGTCAAATAAATAAAATCTTTTAATTTTTTTTAACATTTTGTTTATTTGTCAGAGAGAGAGAGAGAGAGACAGAACACAAACAGAGGGAGCAGCAGGCAGAGGGATAGGGAGCCTGATGTGGGATTCCATCCTAGGACCCTGGGATCATGACCTGAGCCAAAGGCAGCCACTTAAAAAACTGAGCCACCCAGGCGCTCCTAAATAAAATCTTTTAAAAAATAAAATTAAAAAAAAGGCAAATTAATGAAAAAAAATTTAAAGATTTTATTTATTTGACAGAGAGAGACACAATGAGAGAAGGATCACAAGCAGGGTGAGTGGGAGAGGAGAAACAGGCTTCCTGCCAAGTGGGGAGCAGGATGCGGGACTTGATCCCATGACCCTGGCATCATGACCTGAGTCAAAGGCAGATGCTTAACGACTGAGCCTCCCAGGCGCCCCAAAAAATGAAAATTTAAAAAAAGTGAAATTTGTAAACACAAAGAGACAACACAAGTGTGTATACACAGAGAAAAGGCCATCATGTGGGGACATAGGAAATCCCATCCCCATCTACAAGCCAAGGATTAAGGCCTCAGAAGAACTCAGACCTGCCAACACCCCCATGTTGGACTTCTAGCCAGCCTCCATAACTGAGAAACAAATTTCTGTTGTATTCTTTTAAGTGTTAAAATCAAATAAAAGTGTTAATATCAAAAATAACCTCATAGTGAGATGGAAACCAACAACACATTAACAGGCTGCATGAAGGAAAACAACAGATTAATAGAAAAGGAAAAATATCGATATTCAGGTTTAAAAATGAAAGGATCAGAATGCCTTGAGACAACAAGTGCTAAAGAAGTAAAAATGAGGGCGCCTGGGTGGCTCAGTTGGTTAAGTGACTGCCTTTGGCTCAGGTCATGATCCCGGAGTCCTGGGATCGAGTCCCACATCGGGCTCCCAGCACCCTGGGGAGTCTGCTTCTCTCTCTGACCTTCTGCTCTCTCAATCTCTCTCTCTCTCTCTCTCTCTCAAATAAATAAACTAAATCTTTAAAAAAAAGTAAAAATTACATAATAGGAATTTTCTTAGTGACCTTTATTAAGTTGACTATTACATTAAACGTAAATGATAATTTTTGTTAGGAATGGCTTTCTCACACATGAGTAGTATGAGAAAATGATGATGATGAAATATTGGATGTAATTTGCTAAAAATTCTTGACATTAGTCTTGACCATCCACATAAGATATATTATATTTGATGTTGCATTTCATTTTACCAAATGTTTTCATTATTTGAACAAAAATTATATATATTTAAAGTGTAAAAGTGACCTGTGTATACACTGTGAAATGATTATTAAAAATATGCTAATTGACAAAATCATCACTTTACATAGTAACATTTTATCTTTGTTCATTTATGCACAAAAAAAAAATGTTTCAGAAGATTGAAAACTATGTTACTTATGTAGGTTTTCAAGTAACTATTCCACTATTAGTAACTAGAGTCAAGAGTACACCCTATTATTACACCTCTAGACCTTACATAACTTATGAAAAAATTTAAAACCAATGAACATATTGACATATCCAAAAATGCAAGCCTTTAATAAACAACATTCCATGCTCTCCTGTAACGCTTGTTGAAAACTACTTATAACTGAATTTGTGCTGTATTTCCCTTTCATTGTAAGTCATATTTAAATAAATATTTTATACTCCAAATTCATCATTTTATTGAAACTCACAGATTATATTTTCAAAAAGTTGCACAATGTTCTCTTACATACTTATAATTTTTCACTCTATCTCTCCATGGAAATGAGGGTAATATACACAACTGGGCTAATATGAAACAAAAGAAATTGGGAAAACATACCTTTGAGACATATATCATATGTATTTTATATGTACTCATATAACAACAAAAAGATGGTAGTGATATTTTATTGTTAGGAGGAAAATCCATAATATGTCAGTTTATTCTATTATCATACAAAGAAACAGATAAGATGGGATTAAAAAAAAGTTACCAGAATGAATTTCTCTAAATCAAAAGCTACTACAAAGGAAAACAAAAGGTTTTCAATAGAAACAATATGCAACCACATATGGAGAGTCATTGAAACTATAAACAAATGGCCTCTAAAACCATTCAGAACACAAACACAAAATTCGATTACACTATGTCCAAAACATAAAAAAGAACTCCGTTCAAAAAACAACTTAAAACACGAAAACCAAAAAACAACTATATCTACTATAAAATATTTGGCAACTAAAATTAAGCTAAAATATATAAATATTTTTTCTGAGGAAAGAAAAAAACAAAAATGATCCTCTATGAAATATAAACCAAATCCATGAAAAAGCCTGCACAAGCGAGAGAAATAAACCTGGAGCCTGGCCCCTATACAAAGATAGGTGGGGACTGCCACACGAGAGGAGAGTCGGGCCTTCCATCCTCCACAGCAGGTGGCCCTGTGTGGGGCCGGGGGCCCCGGGACTCCTTGACTGGGCGATGTCTGGTGGCCTTGCCAAGGCCCCTGGGTGGGAGAGCAAGGGCTGCCCGCCTGCCCAGGGTCGGTGCTTGTGTGAGTGCTGGGTTCCCCTTTCCGGGGAGCCTCCTGGATGTAGCCCTGTGGCTGCAGGTGGGG
>JAPYYJ010004019.1:0-10878 GCA_028533885.1 Nasua narica
TCCTAGAGAACATCTGATGATATTTAAAGACATTTTTGGTTGTCACAGTTTGGGGGAGGGGTGCTAGTAGCTAGAAGCCACGGATGCTGCTAAACATTTAACAATGCACTGGACAGTCCCCCACAACAAAAAATTATCCAACCCAAAATGTCAGTAGTGCTCAGGTTGAAAAACCCTGGTTTAGCACAATGACTAACATATACACTTCAGTAAATATTTGCAATTACTATGTATTAATGTCTATGGAAAACAGAAGAACAATTGAAATTACGATGCACTTCTCTTTTCTGAGCAACTAAAGAAAAGTAAAAAAATTAAGTATCAGATAATAAGCTACTTTAATTAATGGAACTTCAGTTCTATTATATGGAAAACCCATTTAAAGAATGTGATTTTTTGATAGTATAAATGATTATGAACCCATGACTGAGGCTATTTTATGTGCTTTGTAAAAAGTCTTACAGTTTAATCCTGTTTGGAATTGATTGGATTCTATTTTTTAGAGCATTTCATGATCACATATGAAAGGCAGTTGGTGAAGAGTGTGGTCTTTGGCATTATTCTTAATTGGGTTCAAATCCCAACTCTGTCAATACAAACTATGAGACTCAAAAGACACATCACATAACTTCTCTGAGCCTCAGTTTCTTTAGTGGTAAAATTGTGATACTAATCCCCACCTGTTTCATAGTTATCGTATTGATTAAATGAGATAAGGCATATAAAGTACCTAGTAAAGTACCTAGCACATAATAAACACTCAGTAACTGATAGCTGCTTATATTATCTACATCATCATTTCAGCATCCCTGTCCTTGGAAGTCCAGTAACCACAGGGGTAGGGTAAAAGCTGGAGGGGCCAGCCAGGCGGCTGAGTGTTAGCAAAGTAAACCTGACCATGAGTTCTGCAGTTAGCACGAATGAGCCATCTCACTTGTCATGCTGCCTTTACCAATTTGATAAAATCACCTCCGCTTCCTCCACAAGGTCTCTTTCCTAGTTTGATATCAACCAACATCGACTCTCGGCATCCGCAACCCTTTTTGTGATGCTCTAGATCTTTTACACTATTCCTTCTTATTGTGTCTGAGTTATGCTCATTTTTCACAAGAGTCCATTATGAGATTTTCCAAAATCCCATTTCACACCAGTAAGGGAATCCAAAAGGGAAGAACCTTTGTTTTTTATCGGTGTCCTCTCACCATGTGACTGTCCATTTTATTCTTTTAACTTGCTGTATTTTCAGCCTTCTTCTAAATTATATCATATCCTCCTTTGAAGTTCCTAGCTTAGTTTGTTCAAAGGCAAAACAAAAAAGTATATCTTGTGAGAAATAATGTGTAGTTTGGTTAAGATGCTGTGACTGCTTTCTGTCTCTAGAACCTTATTTATAGCACTTTCTTCTTTTATTGTACTTGGGGAGTAGAAGGTATAATCGGCAAACATGGTTGAAGATTTGAGTTAGTTTGCATCTATCTCTATTAATGTGTTCCATAAGCAAGGCACTAATATCCCTTTATTGTGTTATTGTTAAAATAATTATCTTGAAGAAAGATAATTCTTCCACCTCTCTTAAGATTAAAATTGTGAGGAAAATCCTGCAAAGAAAAGGGAGTTCCATTTTTAAATAACAGATCTCAGTAGGCTCCTGATTTGCGGGTTGTTACTGTTTATCCTCTGTGTGGGTTGAATGTATCACATGAGCCCCAGTGAACAGATGTGGGGGGGACATAAGCGGGATGTGGAAGCAGGAACCAGCAGCGTTGGCAAACTGGCAAATGCTTCTGTTTTGCTAAGACCTGCTTTTTTGTATTCAGGCTGTCCGAACCATCTGCTTTTATATTCTCTTTACCTACCGTCAGCCATTTTGGAGTTTTTTAAAAAGCTTTAAAAGTGATTGGGAATTTTTCACAATAAGTCAGGAATCCTTACCGCCCTTTAAAAACCTGGTGCTTTTAGCATATTTCCACTTAATGCCCAGGAGAATAGTTACTTTTTAATTTAGGTGCAGTATATTATATGCTATGTAATGAAAATGTTTTTCTCCCTTTCCAGTTACTCTCAGGCATCAAAATTTAAATTTAACTAGATACTTGGCCATGGTGTGTACATTAACAACAGATGCATGGTGATTGAATATAAATGATGGCTTAGTTATCCCTTCTTGTTTAAAAAAGGAAAAAGAAAAGCATTGCACAATTTAATGAAAATTCCTAATTTTTACAAGCTTAGTTATTTTCTAGATATGCAACTAATGTTCTCAATAAATATAGTATTTATAAAGTATCTACTGGGCACCAAATACTGTGCTAGGCATTGTGTCCAAGTTACTCCTAGTCCTCTCTACAACATTACAAGGTAGGTATTATCTTCATTTTGTAAATGAAGAAGTTGATTCTCAGAGAAATGGAGAAAATTGTTCAGATCACACTCGAGACGGGGACTTGGGCTCTTCTACACTGCTTTTCAAAAATGTATTAAGGAGCTGATTCGGTATGTGATAGAAGGTTTCTGGTTAAGGAATTGGGGATGGTACATTTTATTTAGATGCAGGTGAGCACGCTTCATTTGGTTTGTGAAGTTCCTGACTCTTTCTAGCCTTTGATCATATATAGTCATTTTATTTTCTTCTCTAGTCATTGAGAAATACTATTGGCACTTGGTCCTCTGCTTCTGCTGTTGCCAAGGTTTTTAAAAGATGCTTTTACTTAAAAAGAAAGAAGAGGAACAACTGTGTCCTGTTTGTAATAATTTACATTAGCTAATTTATTTTTTCCTATTTTGTCTGTTAATATTAAGACCTCTAGTAGCCTTTCAAGATTGTAGTCAGAATTAAATAGCTGTATTGTTACATGTTTTTGGACCTTTGTCTCACTACCCAAAAATGTGGTCTCCGAAAATTCAATGGTTCAAATGATTTATTTTCGTTTTTTACAATTTATTTATTTATTTTAGAGTGAGAGAGAGAGAGGGTAAGAGAGAGAGACCAAGTGCAGGGAGAGGCAGAGGGAGAGAAAGAATCCTGAAGCAGACTCCCCACTGAGCACCGAGCTCAACACAGTCTCCATCCCAGGACCCTTAGATCATGACCTGAGCTGAAATCAAGAGTCAACCCCTTAACCGACTGAGCCACCCATGCACCCCAATGGTTCAAATGATTTAAAAGCACAATGTTAACAGTTATAATCTGTATTTCACTTTTTCACAGCACAATTCACTTATACACTATAAAATCAACAGTATGAAAGTTTTAGGCATCTTCAGTGTAGAAAGTTAAACGGTTAAGAGAAAAAATTGTTTTGTTTTTTAAATCAGTATTTTGGTAGGACTTGAAAATTTCTTAAATATTTATTTATTTTAAAAGATTTTATTTATTTATTTGACAGCGAGGAGAGAGATCACAAGTAGGCAGAGAGGCAGGCAGAGAGAGAGGGAGAAGTAGGCTCCCCGCTGAGCAGAGAGCCCAATGTGGGGCTCGATCCCAGGACCCTGAGATCATGACCTGAGCTGAAGGCAGAGGCTTTAACCCACTGAGCCACCCAGGCGCCCCGATTTCTTAAATATTTAAATTCAGGAATCCCCTTAGCCCTACATCAAGTGCAGGGAAAATAAGAGGATGTTTTACTTTCTATGACAGATAATAAAATTTGTAGAACTTGTTTTTCCAAGCAGTGCCACAAACTGAAAATACATTGATCGAAAGTCCATGAATGAAAGATTGTGAGCTATTTATTAAGAAAAGATAGAAATACCTGGGTACATCTTTTTGAAGTTAATGGTCATTGGTTGGAGGGTAGGTCATTGGAATTGTAATCAGAAGCAATAAGGAGCCAAATGAGCCTTTGAGCTGATATGTTGTATTACTATATAATTAACATAGGCAGAAGTAATCTCTTTCAAGTTCCTGGCCCACTCCAGACCTGCCTCTCATTTAAGGAAATAGAGCCAAATTGTCATAATTTTGCCACCTTGGCATTTCTTCTCAATTCCCAGCCCTGTTACTTTTCTTCGGTAATACAGCTGAGGCAGAGAGGGATTTCTTTTCCACATTCAATACTTAATTTGGAACTATGGATTTAGAGTTATTTTTGGTACATATTTAACTGAAATCTTATATAAGATGATGAGCCTCCTCCGAAGAACTGGGTATATGAGGATGGAGGGAGAGCACTCTCAGTTCAAGGATACCGAGAACAGAAATTTCTAACCAAAAATAAAGAATTGGGAAAATGAGAAACCAGAAAAGTATATATCCATGAAGACTGGAGTATCAAGGAGAGGGAACACATGGCATTAGAGACAGCAAAGGGTCCAAGAAGGGTAAAAGCTTAACCTCTCTGGCTGTGGTCCATCATACATACTGTAGTTGGACAAATCTTAAATACCACTTTTATCATAGGGCTCTTCCTACTCAAAGACTTATTGTTGCCTACATCAAACCAGCAATCCTTGGCTTCTACGGTCTTCCATAATCTAGCTCCACCTAGAAGCCAATTTTAGTTCCAATAACTCCCCTCTATCAGGCTGATTCTCACCATCTTTATCCTAAATTGTATTGTTCTCTTTTTCCTTCTTCCCCACCCCCCACCCCCTGTTCTTTCCCCTCCCCATCCCCATTCTTTAATGTCCTATTCAAGTATCATTCTTACAGTTCCTAGTATCTGGGTCATATTCATTAAAACTTGGTTAAATAATGATGACAATACTAACACTCATTTATTGTTTATTATACACCAGGCACTATGATGATAAGCTTTTACATGCATTACATCTTATAAGCCTCAAAATAATCTTGTGATGAAGGTGTTCTTAACCATAGTTCTACCACAAAGTAACTTGACTAAGAATAAAGTGGTAGGGGTTGGCATATACAAGATTTGACCTTTAGGTCTGATTAACTCTAAATCTATTAAATGATGAACTGTAATTCCCAATCTTGCTCCTTTGTTTTCTGCTCTGTTTGAGATTCTTGAAGACAGAGGCAATGTCCTATGTATATCTTATATTTGTCAATACAGCTAAGATAATGCTAGATCATCAACTATTTTCTTATTGATTGATTGACTATGGAGTAAATAAGATGAGATGGTCAAATTTGACGGTGATAAAAGCAGAGAAACTTTATTCTGATCCTAGTCATTTTTCTGTAGTAGATGTTGTTAAATAAAGCAGCATTTTATTTAGGAAATAGTGGATTGAAACCAGGCAATGTTCAGTTTTTAAGGATTGTAAACAGAAAAGGATTTTTAAAGTAGCTGTAATGTTATCTTGGGCTGAATCAGTGCCACTCTTTTATTCTTTCATTTACTAATCAAGTACTTATAATTACTATGATAGTGTGATTTATAATAAGAAAAATATGTTTGCTCTTTGTCCCCCTTTTTGGCACAGAGCTCCTAAAGCCCTTGTAATTTCCTAAGTGATAGGGCCAATAAAGGTATCTTGACATTCCTAACACACCCCTTTTTCCTACCTGTGAATTTATGTTAATGAGGTGACTTTTGGAAAGCATCTAAGAATGGGGGTTGCTCGCCAGGGGGAATCAATCCTGTGATTAGAGGGTCGGTACTTTCAGTCCCACTCCCTGACTTCTGGGGAAGGGAGAAAAGCTGGAGTTTGAGTTTAGTCACCAAGGGCCAATGACTTAGTCACGCCTAGGTAAGGAAACCTCCTTACCAAAAGGATGTGTTTCAGAAAGCTTCTGGGTTGAGAGAAAGAGGGAAACAAATGATGAGAGACTCTGAACTATAGACAACAAACTGAGGGTTGATGGAGGGAGGGGGTGGATGGTGAGTATTAAGGAGGGCACTTGTTATGATGAGCACTGGGTGTTGTATGTAAACGATGAACCACTGAACTCTACTCCTATGATCAATATTGAATTGTATGTCAACTAACTAGAATTTAAATTTAAAAAAAGAAAAGCTTCTGGGTTGGTGAACACTTAGTAGAGATTTGAGGAGAGAGGCTCAAAAAGCAGGGAAACTCCACACCCCTCCCCACAACCCTTGCCCTAAGCATCTCTTCCATCTGGACGTTCCTGATGTACATCCTTTTATGACAAACCAATAATCTAATAAGTAAAATGTTTCTCTGAGTTCTGTGAGCTCCTCTAGCGAAATAACTAAACCCAAGGAGGGGGTCATTGGAACCTTCAATCTGGAGCTACTCAGAAGCACAGGTGACAATCTGGACTTTCAGTTAGAGCCTAAATTAGGGGCAGCCTTGTGGGACTGAGCCCTTAACCCGTGACATCTGACACTATGTCAAAGTAGATAGTGTCAGAATTGAGTTAAATTGTGGGGACATCCAATCAGTCTTCACTGACGGTTGAAAAATTGGTGGTGTTGGAAAAAAACACATTAGAATTACGATTGACCCTTGAACAACATGGGGACTAAGAGTGCCAACCCCCTCATGCAGTCAAAAATCCAGGTATAGCTTTCGACTCCCCCCAGATTTTACTACTGATGCTTACTTTTGACCAGAACCCTTACCAATGACATAAGGAATGGGTTAATACAGATTTTGAATGTTATGTGTATTATATACTGTATTCTTACCTAAGTAAGCTAGAGAAAAGAAAATATTCTTAAGAAAATCATAATTACCATACTGTAAAAAAATTTGCTGATAAGTAGACCTGTGCAGTTCAAACCCCTGTTGTCGAAGGGTCATCTGTACATGTAATTGCCTACTGTGTGCTACACGTTAGGACACACTGTGACTAGTGAAATAGTCCCGCCATCACAGGCTCGTGGAGAATACAGACAAGCTGACAAGCAATCATTGTTTAATATGATGAGGCCCATGACTGATAGGCAGAAGGACAGTGAGAACATAAAGGAAGTCACCTAACGTAATTTCTAAGGATTTTCTAAGAAGGATTTCTAAGTGATACTCAGGGTTTCTTTTAGCATCATTCGGTTCTGTGTATTACATAAACAGGGAAGTAAAACACAACTGGGAGTTGCATATTGGTGCAAAAAGAGGCCAGAAAAGTCCAGCTTTATGTTTTCCACTTTCTCACTCATAATTGCAAAATGAGACTAAGAAATCTAAATGTCAGTACCCTTCAGATCGTTTACCAGATTAAGGAGGTTGATACCAAAATAAATGTTCCGTGCTTCTAAGGTAATTAATAAAACAAACGCATTCCCCTACCCCTCTCATTTGGCACCAAGAAACTACCCACTGGTTCCACTCTGTCGTATTGGTCCCAGAGAGAAGTCAGGGTTATCTTACATACATTGAATGAAATAGCACCCAATAGAAAGTTTAATTTGGATTTATCAGAATAAATGTGAGCGAATACATATTTTTCCCAGAAGCTAGGAAGCAGTGTTGTCAAAGAGTGAGACCTGTGAATAGGAAATTGGAAAAGTGGACATTTTACTGTTTAATCTTGAGCAGTCTCCTAACCACTATTTGATTTTCCCCATCTAAAAAAATGGGGTTCATGAAACCTGTCCTTTGAATGCACATTCTTAGTGATCCAGAAGAGACAGTATAATGAATAAGCCCTCTCTCAGCCAAAAGGAAGATAATCCAAGTAATTAAATATTTAAAATAAAATTTTGTTAATGAGATGAGGGAAAGACGGGGGACATTGAGAAAGTACATATTTTGTCACCTATTTTTCTTGGTTGCTAATTGAGAATTTTACCATTTTAAATCAGCTACAGTGTGGGGAAAGGTCATGATTTCAAAAAACGTAAGCATTTACAATGAAAAAGAAGCAAAAGGTAAATTAGGCAATGTGTACTAGTATTCTCTGCATATATTGATATAGTTTATAGAATATCATTATGATAATGACTCCCCTTTTAAAAAATCTATGAAGATGAAAAAAATTATTTCATTGAACTCTTCAGAAAAGGTTATCTCCTACAAATTCCTAATTTTTTATCATCATAATCAAGCTAATTTCCAAAGAAAGTGGGGAAAAGTCGATCTGAATAGAGAGATAGGCTGCTGTAGAATAGAGACTTTTTATTCATTTGTATGGTAGACGGTCATCTTGAAATAAATATGAAAAGGAACTAAGTTGTTTGTGCTTTGAAAATTGAGAAGCATTGTTCATCATGCATAATTGAACAAAGTTGAAATTTGTAGGTATGAAACCAAAAAAAGCCACAGCTATGATAGCTATTACAGGAAATGGAGGAAATTAATAATAAAAGACAATACACTACCTCATAAATACATGCTCATCATGAGAGTAGAGGATGAGAGCATTAAGCAAATACCCTGTTAATTTAACAATTCAATCCTGGAATTGGAGTACAGATATTCCAGGATTTATTCGTACATATAGATAAGTGAGAAAGACAAAATAAACAGCTTACTTTCATAAAGTAAGATTTTTTAGACAGTCTTTCTGGATATGTGAAGATTATACTATTTTAGAAGAAAAATTGGTTATAACTAAGCAAGACGTGGTTGATATGAGGATTAATTAAGTAAATAAATAACTGGGTTTGTGTATCTTTTTAAAAAAAAATGCAAAATATTTTAAGGCAGATTTGGGGTATTTTTGCCTTATATCCAATGATCTTGCTTTTTACATTTATTCTAACAATGCTCCTGCTTTTTGTGATTTATTCTAGGTAACTGCTAGGAGCAATGATTTTAAAAGACTGCATACTAGGAACATAAATTAGGGTGGAAAATTACTTATTTCTCAGTATTCACTGAGTAAAGTTTAAATTTACCCTGATTAGAACATCCTTGAATACCTTTTTGATGCATAAAATGATTTATCAGAACATGTGTTTCAGTAAATTTTGTACGGTTTTTAGAAAGAGCAAATAGTGTAGGAGTATTTTACTAGAAAGGCTTTTATTTTATATCATGTCGACATGTGTGATTCACTTCGTCTTATTTTCTATCGGCTATTTGGTAAAAGTCCACAATTTGCCAAAATGGTTAATAGGACACAAATATAGACATTTCATATGATGTACCATGTAAATGTAAACCTTTGTAGTTACATGTTTCTGTAGCAAGAGAATTGTTTTAAAAGGCATGTAATTTATTAGCTATCGGTAGCTTCTTTATTGCCTTGCCGCGCTGCAGTAATAAATAAAAGAAAGTGAACTGATTTTACAAATGGCACACAAGGTGCACATTTTGTGGAAAAAAAGTCTTTTTTTAAAGAATTGGCATTAAATCCTTTTTTTGTGATGACAAAGAGGCTAAGAGTGCAAACTGTATTTTCTGTTTATCGAAAACAGTCTTTTTTTCTCGGGGGCATTTTTTCCTATGATCATCAAGGGATTTCAAAAGCAATAAAGTGTGGAATCATTGTTCGACTTGAACAGTATTAAAACTTAGGTTTTAATTTCAGTGAAGTAATAAGATTTGAACCTGTCTCACATTACAGCACTGTAAGGCATTTAGCAATTGTATTTTAAAAGAGGTTTTTAAGATGCAGCTCACTTGTAAGCTAACTGTCTGTCAGTAATTAATAGTTTTTCTTCAGCATAGGCTGTTGTGATCAGACCAAGAAATATCTGTGTTTTTAGTAACACATTATGATAATTGTGAGTGCTTATTCCTAATTAGTCTAAATGTCTAATAATTTTCAGCCTGCTTCTCTGGCTGCTTAATAGAAAAAAGAGAGGAACATGTAAAGCTACAGTGTGTCTTTGGGCTTTTAAGAATATGAATGTACACACACATGTATATTTCAGTAAGCTTTACACCTAGCAAGATGATATGTCAGTCGACTCATTCATTAACCACATATTTCATCCTTCAATATCATTTCCTGGTTTTCAGACATCACATCATTTGTATATGTAAAAACTGTTGCCAGATACGGTACTATATGTATAGCTAAACCCAGACTGACAATTTGGATTCTTCAATACTCAATACTGAACCTATCTTTACTTTTAAAAAAAGGCTTTAAAATATGGGCATTTCTATTAGATCAGTGTGGCAACATACTTGCTGATGAAAGATTGTATTTACCATTTCGAATTGCTATTGAAAATAATTGCCTCTACAAAAGGAAACATCTGTATGATAGCACATGGTTAAAGCTGCCATCAATTTTTAACATTTGAGGGTTGAGCTATGACCTTTTATGATGACTGTGAACAGTAACTGCCTCCATTAGCCATAAGTTTTGTTTCTTTATTTTAGTAGATGGCCTAGACTGTAAATATTAGAGAATCTAAAATAAATCAACATATTATCCTAAGGATACAAAATGTAAGAGCTATTTGTGGTTGGGAACCTTTGACAGATAGTTTGGATGAAGCAGATGATTGCCTGCCTAGCGTATCTGGTCTCCATTGCTATGCCTGCAGGCAGTTTAGTGCTATGGTTGTATATTGATGTCAGGGTTAGTACTGAGTGGCTAGCAGTGACAGATGTCTATAATTACAGGCAATGCTTCCAGTATTTCTGAAAAGCCAGCCTATGTTGAACAATTATCTTATTTCTGCCTTGCCAAAGAGCATGTTCCAATTGCTAGTATTAGCAATGGTGAATACAGTGCTTCATCTGCTGCCTTGGGACAAATGTGGGAAAAGCACTTCGTTATAAAACATAAATGCAAAATATTTTTTCAACATTTTGAATTAGTTAAGTTCAGTGTTCTCCTAATTTTTATCTCCCCATACAGTCTCTGCTGAAGGAATCTTGCAATATAAAAGCACATTTGGCATACTTATTGAGATTTTGTTTTCCCCTAGGCCTGCATGGCTCCCCAGCGCCAGTATCCCTTGCTTTACTGAATAGATGTGTTTAAGCAAAGTTGGCTTTGAAACAACTTTCTTCAATGTGAATTACATTTTCTGATTGACTGCTGTTACAGTATTGGAAGTGCATTTCAATGGACAAACCCATACCTTTTGAAGAGGAGAA
>JAPYYJ010004020.1:0-10876 GCA_028533885.1 Nasua narica
AGTATAATTGTACTGTAAACTGACACCCTGATATTAATCATAAAATAACAGATCTTAAGATTGAAAGCCCTTTGGCTACTTGAACCTGTTCTTTGAGAACCTATCCAGGCAGGTTTGAACACATCTAGTCACCTGGAGTCTGCATCTTTGAACAGGTCTGTTGAAAATTCTCTTTTGTTTTTGAAATGAATGAAAATCTGTCCCTTTGTAACTTCTACCCACTGGACTTTGTTTTACCTCCTTAGAACCACCACAGAAAAGAATCAGGAGACGCCACTCCATTAAAAGAAAAAAAAAATTTAATGGGAAAATATCCTCAAATTTTTAAGTATACTTGACCTGTATTTTGTAAACCATGCCATGACTCTGATAACTTGGGTGTCAGGTATTTTCCCAGAGGTGGCAGAAAAGGGGCTGCTGAAATCTGGGTTAACTATGAACATTCAAGAAGGAGGAACTCTTAAAGAACAGTCTTTTCCAGTTATCTTAGGCTAGAAAGTCAGTGCTTCTTTTCAAATGCTCCTCCAACTCTGAAATGACAATGACTATAATACATAGCTTCACAGGGGCTAAGAAATGGTGGGAGATGGAAGGCTGCGGAGGGACGGTGTGTGCACATCACTGAGGAGGAGGAACACCGAAAGGACGCACAGGATACTCAGGCAAGTGCAAGAGATAGATGGATGCGACCAAGTTTTAGTTTAGTAAGAACAGTTGCTAAGGAGTGTCTGGATAAAAAATTTAGAAAAAATTGATCTCTACAGTTACTGGAAGCATCTTTATTTTTACCATTAAAAAAATTTATTAATCTATTTCCTTTTTAGGAGTCTCCCTTCAAAAATTTCTCTCTGATCAACTAGTAATCTTAAAGCTCTTATAATTGGTAATAAAAGAAACAGTTGCTAAGACAGTATTTGGTCATCTGTCTGCCCAAAGGGTAGAGTCAGATCTCCAGGGCTAATATTATGAGGGGTCCAGGGTCTCCCTGAACTAAAAAAAAGGGGGGGCAGTGCTGTATTGTCCATGTGATGGGGCTTGAATTATTTACTACTGTTATAACCCTATATATCTAAGGAAACATTTTAACATCTTTATGGCCTGAATGCTTGGGCTCACTGGTAACCTTACTGATGGCATGTATTTTCCTAGTTCCTTACCATTTACACCACAAGTACTTCTGCCTGGTAGAATTATAGTGAAGAATCAGCAGTGCTACCTGGCACTACACTACATTAGCATAGGGAATCGAATGTTCTGATGTGCATGTTATTATGTAAGTTTCTTTTTCTTTTTTGTAAGTCTCTATCATGCTGTGTGTATATATATATATATATATATTTATTTATTATATAAATACATATTTATTAAATATTTATATATTTTTATTATATTTATATATTATTTAAATATATATTTATATAATATATTTAATATATTATAAATATATTTATATATTTTATACATATTAAAGTTATTTATTTATTTATTTATTTATTTATTTATTTATTTATTTATTTATTTAAGCGGGGAGACAGAGGGGTGTGGGCAAAGGCAAGAATCTCAAGCAGACTCTGGCGCTGAGCTTGATCCCTCGAGTCTGCGGGCCGAAAAAAGAGTCAGACGCCTAACCAACTGAGCCACCCAGGCGCCCCTATGATAATGTATTTCTGAGTAGAAATCCACACTCTTACCTGAACACACTCTTCCAGGTCCATTTTTTCAAGCTCATGGCAATTCTACAATATAAAACCAAACACTATAGCACCAAGATTTAAAACATGGGAAACTTTAAAGCCAGAATACCAAGAAGCGGTATTAAATACACTGACAGAATCTTAAGTTTCAGAGCTGGTGTCATTCTAATGTCACTTTCTGTTCTCCTCATTAATCACACATTTTAAAAGGCCTTGATTCACAGGGGAAATTTCTCAATTACGTATCTAACGTCTTATAAGTCCAAGGGAATAAATTTTCTGAACCTTAAAAAAACCAAGCTAATACGGAATCCTTCCCACCATAAATAATTAATGAAAATTATCTCTTTAGAAGAACGGAAGGTAAGCTGTGTGTCCTCATTGAGTTATCCCAAGTGCTGCACTCCACCCATCAGTCTTCCATCCATCTGCCTGAAAGCAAATGTCCCTCCTCATAGTCCATTATATACTAAAGACAGTATAATTTTGAATACTATTATTATACAATGATTTATAAAACCATTCCAAGTATTTATTCTGGAGAAACAAAAAAATCTCTTAAACTATCTCCATTTAAAATCAGGTCTATATGTTTCTTTCAATGTTACTCTCACCTACCAGTCACATACCAAATAAAAAAGAAAGCCTTTCCACGAAGCACTAGGAAGGCCCTGCCTAGTTTATCATCTAATGAAAACATGGCAAATCAGGTCTCAAGAAGGAGCATCATGTTCTCCAGAGCACATCTGTATTTCCAGAGCGGTTTGTGTTCTATAGGCCTGTGGCTGCAGCACGAGAAGGCTCAGGCACACCAGCCAGAGAAGTGGCCCCCCACCCCACACCCTCCATTCTGCTGCCATGCCACTTTTCCCTCACTGCTCACTCTTGTGAAATAAAAAAAACTATTTTTCACAGAACCTGAAGAAAATACTTACCCTGGCCAGAGTGGTAAAGCCTACATCTGTTAATTGAGAACACCTCGCCACTTCTAATATTCTGTTAAAAAAAAAAAAAAAAAAAAGTGAAAGTCAAGCCCTTGTTCTCTGAAAACTGGGTTTATTAAAACAGCAAGAATTTAAGAAAACAACCTCCTATTCCCTAAACACTGCAAGATATAGTGATATTAACAGCTAAGCAAGTCTGTATACAGATCTTGCCATTCATTTTCATGGAGTCATCATAAAGTGGTCCTGTAAATACCACATTTCAGGGCGATGCAATCAGAAGAATATAATAGAAGCTTGTAGTTAATGCCAAAATGCATGAAAAATGCATTTAAAAGCCTTCTTGATGGCATACTGCTTACCCCCAGAGGGCAGCCTGCTCCTAGAAAACAAAGGAAATGGAGATAAATACTCTGTTTTAATTAATCTGTTGCTCAAGTAAACTATTCTCTTTCCCTATTTTACATGTAGGTTCACTCAAATTTAAATAGCTTTTAAAAATACTATGAAGGGACTGCTTAATTACAGGCCTGTCCCAAGTATGAAATTCCATACTTATGAAAAAGCCCTTAAGCTTCCTGCCTCCTCCCACAGGCTCCCAGGGAGGCCCAGCGCTGAGGGGGGCTGAGCTGGCAGCCACTTTCCTACTTAGGAACTGCGGAACACCAACCGAAATACTAACCACAGGACCCAGGAATCAAAAGTAGCTCTTTTTTGTGAAGAATTTGGTAGCGTCTGAATGTCAGTACCAAATAACAACTTCGTGTTTGCTTACAAATTACTTACTACGTGAGTTGAAACAAATAAAGCTATAGTAGAAGAAATCATTATCAATTAACAATCAATTAGAAATGAACATCGAATGGGAAAGCATGACCTGACTGAACCTAACTTCTGATTATGATACTTGAGAGCCTTTCTGTTCGAACAATAAAATAAACCACGAAGGAGTAAGAAGCTGAACACTCCTCGCTTTAAAAGAGAAAAAGGTCATGTGTAATATTTTTAGGGAGGAGTCTTGCTGCCTCCTTAGCCCCGGGCCTCTGATATTATTAATTTTTTTTAAAGATTTTATTTATTTATTTGACAGAGAGAGATCAAAAGTAGGCAGAGAGGGGGGAAGCAGGCTCCCCGCTGAGCAGAGAGCCCCATGCGGGGCTCGATCCCACGACCCTGAGATCATGACCTGAGCCAAAGGCAGAGGCTTTAACCCACTGAGCCACCCAGGTGCCCCTGATATTATTAATTTCGACCAAGTCTATGAGCTATCAAGGATTTCTGATAATCTAGGCAACTTTTCTTTTTTTTATTAACATATAATGTATTATTTACCCCAGGGTACATGTCTGTGAATCATCAGGCTTACACTAGGCAACTTTTCTTTTAATAATTATGGTTAGGCTTCTGGCCAGGTGATAACAAAAAGCTTTAATAAAGTTATATGGGTTTATAGTGATTATTAGATGTGGTTTCCTGGGTTCTGGACCAGACTGCCTGAGTTTGAATCCTTGCTCCTGAACTCACTGCTGTGAGACCTTGAGCAGGTTACCTGACCTCTCTGTGCTTCAGTTTTCTCATCTGTAATATGGAGATAATAACAGTGTTTATACGCTTTTATGAGGACTGAATGAATTAAATTTGCAAACCACTTAAAATGAGGGTTAATATATCTACCATATAAGTACAATAAAGTTCTGTTTTAAAAACAAAAAAGGTATATGGGGATCATCCTTATTTATTACAAAATAGCACGTTGTGTGCTTTTACGGAACCAATATGGGTTGGAACCATGTGCATGCTAACACGGCTTTTTTAGTAAATATTTAGCCAACGCTTATTTAGGCAAAGAGGAGGAACCATAGAGAAATCAGGCTTGCTCTAAAAGACCATGAACACAAAGGAAGTATTCCTGCAGGGCTGTTTTTTCTTTTTAAATACTTATTGCTAAGTACCTGGCATCATTACCACAAGGTAAATAACCACAGGGTAGGCCTTTAAAAACTTTCTTCAGAAAGGAATTATATGAAAGTATTAATAAGAGAAAATGCCTTTCATTTCTCAAGTAATGAAATAAAATGTTAATTTTTTTTCCTAGTACGGATAGCAAGAAGTAGGAAACGGGGACTATCACCCCTTGGTTTAAGCCAATTATACATGTAATCAAATGAGGTACAAAGCAAGTAGTTTAGCATCGAAAACGGTAGTAGCTTGTAGTGTCTACCTTAAAAACCTCAAAGTTCCAAGGAATAAATTTGGGTGAAGCAGGCCTTTGTTCCTTTCCCCTGATTTTTTGAGCTAAACAAGAAATGTTTACCTAAGCCGTGGGCAGTTCTGACCTAGGGCATTCAGGATGGCATCTGTGATGTTGGAGCAGCCGGAGGCGCAGAGGGACTGTAACTTATGGCACCCTCTGCATATAGTAATGAGACCTTCATCTGTGATTTGCTAAAAAATAAGAGCAAAAACACCCCCATAGATATTAGTAACTTAGCAGAAAAAAAAAAAGAAGGAAAAAACGTTACCTCTGAAAATAAGCACCAAAAAGAAATAAAACTGATTTAATATTAATTAGGTAGCAGACCTAAAAGAAAATGAACACTTTGTTTCTCCTTTTCAATTCCTTTTGATTTAATGGGCTCATTTCTTTTTTTTTTTCCTTTAAGTAGGCTCCATGCCCAACATGGGGCTTGAACTCATGACACTGAGATCAGAATTACATGACTGAGCCAGCCAGGCACCCCTGTGCTTATTTCTGGTGTAAAGGGACGAAGCTATAATGGGATTCTTTTAACATAATGGGACTAGGAACAGCAAGAGGTGCACCATGGGGTAGATTCAATTAAATTACTTTAAAACCCAGAAAATAGATAAGAACAGCAGTATAAACATATTTACAAGCTCAAAATTGACACTGACATTAATGAAAAAATAAAACAACCTGTGGATGACAGTTGTAACTTCATATCAACCACAGATCTATTTCTTTCATTTTTTTCCCCATTTAGTTCTTTATCTTAATTTAAATAACATAAAGAATATCTTAATTTATGGAGATAAACAGCTACATCCAACTCAAATATAATTTTGTATGTTTTAAATTATTCTAAAATAAAAAAAGGGCACACCAAAATGTTATACTAAAAAAAAAAAAAAAAAGATGCCATGTATAAACATCTTAACATGTTCGATATGATTAGCAATTCAATTTGTCCTGCTAGATTCACAAATTTTGTGTAAGCCTCAGAATAAAGCTCTCCTGTCATCTCTGTTCGATCAGTATCCTTAGGTTGCCAGGACAATTGGAAAAAAAAAATCAAACTTTAAATGTTCACTGCTTAAATCAGCGTGTTCTCAAAATTGTATAACTGAAGCAAGATACAAATAAGAAAAATGGATGCCAAGGCAGATACAAGATGTATTGTGAGGCTAAATTAATGCGGATCAACACATGTGGAAGATCAACACATCAACACTAAAAAAGTGCTATACAAGTGTGACGTATAGTTATTACTAAATGAGAATAATTGAAATGTAAGGGGGAAGCAGCAATCAATAAACATGCATATGTACCAGGTCAATGAGAATTTGTGTCACATAATATTATGAAAGTATTGTAGGCCTGTGCTGCCTTTCCCTTCTTTTTTTTTAATTTATTTGACAGAGAGAGGGGACACAAGCAGTGGGAGAGGGAGAAGCAGGTTCCCCACTGATCAGGGAGCCCAATGCGGGACTCGATCCCAGGATCCTGGATCATGACCTGACCTGAAGGCAGGCACTTAACGGACTGAGCCACCTAGGCGCCCCTGCCTTTTCGAGACTTAATGCTTTCAAGTCTGTAAGGGATTACTGAGGAAGAAAGATGAGAAAAGTCATATGTAACAATTTTTCTAAGTTTAAAAAATAATAAAATTTACTAAACTTCTATGTTTTCAACTCAGTCAAGAAAAAGAGAATGGATTGAGAATGTACTTTGGTCATGTCAACAGTTTTGGTCAGAAACGTGAAGTCTTAGGAATGAGAAGCACTGCGGAATGACTTATGCCCTAAGATCTGGGTGAGGGGAAAGAGGAAAATAAACAGATGACAGAACTGGTTCTTTGTGCTTACTGGCTGGGATTTCTGTCTGCTGGAAGGGCCAAGGAAATGAAACTGAAACAGCGATGGCAGGTATGGTAATACATGTGTATGTAACATACACCCACACAAATACATACAGAGCGTATCTGTGTGTATAGACATATACATTAAGACCCAAAGATGCCCGAGAACAGTTTTTTCCAATCACTGTAAGATGATGGTTTCATGCTTACAGCAGTTGTGTAAGCTCTTCCTGTCAGGCCAGACATTTCGGTTTCATAAATGAAACTGGGCAAATTCTGAGAGTTAGCAACTATGGCAATCAGAATTAAAAGGAAGCGGTGATCAGACTTAAAAGGAATGTCATTCCTCTAACTCAGTCTTCAGGAGCCTCCCGCGCAGATCATTATCAGTATCATCCCTTAAGGGCTGGAAGGGCAGTTTGCTTCAATTGCACAAAACTCGGCCCTTCATGTGTCACCTTTCAACAACCACTGTGGTCTCAAGTTTCAGGTGATACACAAGAACAGGAGGGGATAATGAGCAGAAGTTTTAGCAAAAACAAGGCAAACCCTCATCAACTATTTTTCATTGCCATGAGAGGCTCTCACTCCAAGGGAACACATATTTGTAATTTTCAAGGCAAGAGAAAAGCTGAAAGTGCATTGTCGATGTTCTAGGGCCCTGAATAGTTTCAGCAAATTAAGCAAAATGCAGGGGTTTGGGGACAGACACAAAAAAGAGGACAGTCTAAACAAGCTGAATGTGAATTACAATACTACTTGGAAATAATTTAGAGAGTACATTTTGCTTGTCATCTGTTTAGATCAGTGGTTCTCAATAGTTATGACTCACTGATAGATCTTCATTGGCATAACTGCAATTAATTAACCAAAAAATATTCTAAGTACTAAAGTCTGGGAAATTCACCTCTAAAAGTAGAAAATGGGTGGAGTTCTAGTTAGCTTATTTGGAAATCTGAATGGGCTATCTTCTATATTGCTTATTCAAAACCCTTAGGAGTGAGTATCATTAAACATGCAAAGAATCATCTGCATGTCTCCTGTGTCCCCAGGGCTGAGGTGGAAAAACCACTGATATTATTGTACAATAATACTACTGCAATGAATCACTAATACAAGAGTTGTGGGAAGGACTGCTTACTAAGCAAGTCTGCAAGTTCAAGGTCACCAGTTCAGGACAGTGTGCACCTATGTACTTGAGAGCTTCATCTTCTAGCTAGAAAAATTAAAAAGAAAAAAATAATTACTAACATTGTTTCAAGGGATAGATATAGGAGTATACACATTCATCAATACATTCTAAATATAGCCAACCAAGTTTCAAAGGAACAATGAACCATGAGCAAATAAAGGCGTAATTCATGTCATTAGTATGGTTATCAGTATTTTTTATCAGCTCCAACCACGTCAAATTCACATGATCACCAAATCAAGGAAAAGATAAAATAAACACTGCCTAATGTTTATGGATTTTTCTTCTGATAAATTAAGTATGCCTCACAGCATTTTGCTCAGGGATTATGAAGCTAAAATAATTTTCACACTTCTGTACTTCCTATATAAAAAGTTTTTTTTTAAAAACAAACTTTTGGGAGCAGAAGCTGAGAAAGGAATCCGGTTTATCTGCTGCTGGAAGATGAGTGCCACGCGTACAGTGCTGAGAACAGATGGCAAGTAATTGATTAGAATGGTGCATTCCAATCAATATTTTTCAGGATTCCATAAATAACCAGAAGCTCAAGCTGTTGTTTTAAGGCACTCTTACTTCTAAAGCTCTGCTTCAAACAATGGAACTTCTCCCTTCACGGTGAAGGAAGAAGCACTTTTAAAAAAATCCAAGGCATGGTTTCAGTAACCATTAATAAAAGAATGTCACAAGAGCCTAGCCCGACTTCGTCAGTCACTTCTAAACTCACTTTTGATTATTTCCTTCGAGACACTGCCATGTCAATTCTTTTTTTTTTTTTAAATCACAGTAAAATACGAAGATAGTATAATTTTTAATGGCAAAGTATGTTGGGATTTGTAATGTGACTGGCAGAAGTAAACACCAACACTACAAAATGTAGGTTCTGTATACTTGGCACATTTAGCCTGGTAGGTAGTTAAACAACTAGTGAAAACTGCTAAGACTGCCTTCCTTGCCTCTCCAGTTCAAGGTCTCAGGCAGTGACAACATGGCAAGTTTTCTTCTCAGTTTAAATTGTGTAAGACGTTTCCTGCCTATGGTGCATGCTCAGTGTGACTTTTCTCTCCCCAACTTGCCTCCCCTCAAAAATTTTATCTTTGGTCAGATGTTAATTCTTTTCATATATATTTTTTATTCTAAGGAATAAGCTTTAATTTTTGGTAAGCATGTATCCTTGGTCATTAATATACAGCTACATATTCCTCCAACCAACATCTCTGGGCTGCCTACAAAGTTCACAGTTCTTCTAAAATTCACAAGCACTACATGGAGTATTACCTGTGTGCAGCCTTTTAAGAATAAGGCCTTGAGACCCCCACAGCCTCTCACTAGTGCTTGGATGCCATCCTTGGTTACTTGGTCACACCAGGAAATGTTTAATTGCTCCAACAGTGGACATCCCTCACTTAGGAGAAAACAAAATGAAACAAATATATGACTAAATCCAAATCCAAAGGCATCAAAGTCTCATTTTATTGGCTATTTAGTCAGGGAATGGTTACGGCCCCATGCTTTCCCACAAGAATATACTCATTTGGTTAACATAGATTTAGAATACAGGCAATCTCACAACAACAACAAAACCTAGTTGTCAATGTTGGTTGAGTTCATGTGGGACTGTATCACTAGGAGGGCTATCTCAAATCCAGCTAAACTAATAAGCACAAGGCACAGTACTGTTTTTCAAATAGATTGTTATGGAGGTTTATCCTCTTCAAATATATTCTTTTTGCACTTATCACATGTTTAAAAGGTCTCTGAAAAGGAAATGGGAACTAAGTGACCTGTTCAAGTTAACAGAGTTAATTAGTGAAGAGTTTAGATTCAGATTCCTTATCAAATAATTCTATTACTTATCAAAGTAATAATGAAGAGGTTTAAATTCTTATTTAAAAAATTACAAAGGACCTATACATTCCCCGTATCTGTGAAGTCTCTACAGTACAGTCTCCATAGGCTAAATTTAGGCTATACTGTGTTTGATCCCTGCCTTCTATCAAATATCAGTTTCATCTTTTTTTTTTTATAGATTTTATTTATTTATTTGACAGAGAGAGAGAGAGATCACAAGTAGGCAGAGAGACAGGCAGAGAGAGAGGGGGAAGCAGGCTCCCCGCCGAGCAGAGAGCCCGATGCGGGGCTCGATCCCAGGACCCTGAGATCATGACCTGAGCCGAAGGAAGAGGCTTTAACCTACTGAGCCACCCAGGCGCCCCTCAGTTTCATCTTTTGATTTCACATTTGAACTATGCAAGAATCCCAAGCTCTATGATATTCTTTGGAAAATATTGCTTTAATTGTTTTATAAAATGAAGGCAGGGGATCTTGGTTCAAGTCCATTCTTCAACAATAATAGTGTGACTTCAGGCAAGTCACTTTAGGAAACCTGACTGAACTTCTCTTAATCCAAGATCAGCCAAAGCCTATGTTCTTCCCAAATGGAAGCACTCACTTCTATAACAACACTTAACCACACCATAATATGACAACACGTTTAGTATTTTTTCTCCCACTAGACTCTAAGCAGCTAAAGGGCAACAACAATACCTTGTTTAGTGAGGATGAATGACATTCAAAAATGTTTTGAATTTTCTTATCTATAAGTGTCTGTCCTATCTGCCTCATACGGTTTTCAAATAAATGAAATCATTTATGTGAAAATATTTTATAAACCACAAATGCTGTAATCTTATCCTATTTATTATCCCACATGGCAAATGACCTTAGATAAAAATGTACTCAGTATTCATAAGGAAGATCTAGAAGCCATTTTTAGATTGCTTAAACTCAACTAAATCTACATTTCTTCTTTTAACAGCTTAATTTTTACTATTTATGAACATAACCAATACATGGGACCATAACTACCTATAAAAGACTGATAAAGTAAAGATACAAAGAGAATGGGCATTTCACCCTCCTTTTAAGGTACACCTTCTCTGTGATGTA
>JAPYYJ010004021.1:0-10874 GCA_028533885.1 Nasua narica
GTGACAGTGGCTCTGAGAACAGAGATCAGGAAGGGTAGTGTGGGAAGAATACCCAGGGGTTGTTTCTTGCAGGACCCGTTAACCTCTATCCGTGGATTTAAGGAAAGAGGAGAGTTGGCAGATGTTTCCATGATTAAATTGGGGCTATGAAAGCTCCCTCACTGCTATTTAGAAGAAGGATTGGTCAGGGCGATGTGCAATTAGAAAGAAGGATGTGGTCATCCGGGCCAGAGGAAGCGAGCCTGGTAACTGTGGAGAGGCAGGGAAATGAATGAATTAGGAGGCACGTAGGAGGTAGGAAGGGCTGGAAGGTGGGAAGGAAGGAAAGAATGTTTGGGGATTGTGGATGTGGGAGTGGTCAGAGAGGACTGAGAAATGAGCGAGAGGAGGCAGGGTGAGATTTCAGAGTGCCTTGCATATCATGCTAAGAAGTTTGAACTTTATCCTGTAGGCCACAGGGAGCCATTTGGAGGTTTTTAGCCTCCATGTGATTTGCATATTGGAAAGGTCACTGTGACAGGGTACGGAGGATGAGGGAGAAAGGAGAGCCAGGGAGACCTGCTAGGAGAGTATTGTAGTTGTCTAAGTGTGGAATGACAAGTGTCTGAATTAAGGACGCAGTGTAGAGGATGGAGAGAAGGGACCGATTGCAGTAGGGTTATGAAGATGGGATTGCACTGACTGGGGGAGAGGCTTAAACATGAGGGTGGCACCAGGGCATTTGATGGGAGCCTGGAGAAGGGGGTCTGAGGAGAAAGAAAGCTCATTCATTCAAAAAGTTACGGGTGAGACCCTGTGCCGGGTGCTAACAATAGGCATTGAAGAAGAAAGGTGCTGCTTGCCCCTTGGAACTCACGGTCTGATGGAGGAGACAGACATTGCGTAAAGAAGCAAATACATTCACTATTCAGGAATTGGAAGAAAGTCTATGAAAGAAAGTGATGGGTACTATAAAAAGGATGGCCAGGTGTGGAGGTCAGTGTCCTGTTTTGGATAAGGTGGTTAGAGAAAGCTCTCTGATGTGATAACAGGTAAGTAGAAATCTGAAGAATGAGAAGTATCCAGGGGAAGGACATTGCAAGTAGAAGCACAAACACAGAGGCATGGAAGCTGGCAAGTGCTTGGCTGGTTTGAGAAACTAGGAGAAGGTCATTATGAATGAAGGAAGGGGGCAGGGAGGGACGGGAGAGGGAGGAAAGATTTTGGATTTTGCTTTAAGTGCTTCTAGATGCTATCAATCCACATAAAACAGCAATGTTACATAAATCGCTATAGCCTTTAAGTTTCTCCTTCTGTCTGCTCACTCGGTGGAGAAAGGAGTTGAGCAGGACAGGAGAAGAAGCAAACATTTCAGAATGGATTTTATTGCAGTAAATAGAGATATTGTGGCTTGCCCTTGGGTGGTCCCTGCAGGGTTGGAGAAAAGAATATGAACTTAAGAGAGATTTAAACATTATAATGGAAAGATCTTGGAATGGATAAATGGATGGAGAGATGTGGATAATGGAGGAGAAGGAGCAATCAAGGATGAGTGCCCATGTCTGGCCTGAGCAACTAAGTGAATGTAGTCCTTAGGGAAATGGAGAAGCTACAGAGAAGAGCTGAAAGCTAAACCTCTATTGAGTCTGATGCAAAATTTTCATGGGAGGGGGTGGCATGGAATCCTATGGAGGGTAGCTTAGTTAAGAGAACTCCACTGGAGGACCTAAGTTAGTTATGAATTAATATTCGTTAAAGAAATGCAACAGTAAATGAATAAATCATTGGGACAGTAGTTATTAGTAAACCTGAAAATAGGGAATGATGCTCAGGGAATGGGCATCAGCTATATTCTATCTATGGGGGAAAAAGAGTGAGCTATGGAGAACAACTCAGGAGACATTTATGCTGAGGGATTACCATATTGCTGAGAAGACAAGGGGACCTGAGTCCAGCTATCAGCAAAGATGCAGCAAATACAATTATTGCATTCAGAGTTGTAATCTGGACCAGGTTTCACCAATTTTTATCTTTTGGGCTAGTCCTTGATCACTAGGCGACTAGGCTGTGGTTACAGCCATTTACTGGAAACTTTCCATTATAGGTTAGATGTCTCTGTCACAGGACAGGGAACAAAGGCCTGGACTGGGTATTCCAAGAGTATGCACACAGGGTGTATTGAAAGAACATCTACCATTAAAAGATCAGTTCATCTGGAAGGTAAAGGAGAGATGTGGAGATCCACTCAGTAAAGGATTAAGCCTATCTATTAGTAGCCATCTGGCAGACATCAAAGCAAGAGATAAAACCAACGGTGGTGCATGGGGTGTGTTTGGTTTCACTCATACCGTGTTCTGTTAGGCAATGCAGATAGGAAGTTATGCTTAATTGCAAAAGTGTATTGTCTTGTATATGACCACCTTGAAGTACTAAGTTCACTGGACAGTTTTCAACAGGCATTTGTTTGAGATCCAACAAAAGATGAAGACCATCATCAGCACCATCCGAAAGTTGGTATTGGTCAATCCAATATGAGACAACTTGAGTTTAGAAGACGTGGATGCAGGAGGGCAGAGTCCCTGGAAAGTTGAGAGAAACGCTGGCTTTCACTTACTGGGATAGAAGCCTGCCCCCAAGGGTTTGGGGCCGTGGAACTGGGGTAGCACCAGCAGCAGCTGGATGTGAGAAGGATTCCCCTATGCACTGTTTGTATAGTCCTTGTCAGGCCAGCTGAGTACCAAGGTCTAGGCTGGATGTGGATAAAGAGAGAGAGGTTGAATCATTGTGTGGATGCCAGCCATTGGGTCACCTAGAAGTAGACGTCAAGAAGGTTGGAATGCAAGATGTTTCGTAGAGAGTAACTTCTTTCCTATGAAGGAGGAGAGGGGAAGCAGGATGGAGCAGAGGTAGAAATCAAACTGCCATGTAGACTTGCCAAAGCCTTGGCCAACCTGGCAGAAAGCTCTGGAGTGAGTATTGGCCATCAGCATGCAAGGTGTTGGACCGAAATGGCCAAGTCTTTACTTTCTGACCTTGTCCAGTCCCTGGATTCACACCGCCCTGGGAAAGGGGGCTCCTAATCCAAGTCGGGTTTCTGAAGCAGAGCAGATGTTGAAGAAGCTAACAGCAGGAAGCTCTCTGTTGACTGCGGTCTGTGCAGCTGGACAGCAAGTCTTTCCTTGAAGAGGGATCCGGGTGGAGCACCTTCATGTATATAGTAAACATCAAACAAGTGGATGATTACAGACTTTATATGCGCCTTAGTAAGATCTCCAAGGCAACGTCTTCATTTAGACAGTGGGTGTTCTGAAAATTGTTTTTATAAATGTATGTGAAAAATCGTTGGCTGGTACTTTGGTCCTGTGAGAGAAGTAAGAGTTTCTGGTATTGAAATCCCCTTGCAGCCAGCGTCGTGGAATGTAAAAATGGGCCCCAGGGCAAAGTCTAGTATCAGTCCTCCCCCATTCCTCCCCAAATACCACAAAACACTTCTGCAAGGAGAGTGCAACTAAACCAAGACAAGGGTTGTGCGCTTCGGGAAGTTCTTGGGAACATGGAGGAGTAGGAAAAAGAGGGAAAGAGTGTGAGCCCTTCTTTTGTAGGTGGGCAAAGTGCTTACCAAGAAAATGACTTAGTAGTCAGATCGTTTTTATAGCTCTGAGTGCTGTGGTAGGTGACAGGGTCCTCGAACTCAAGTTTTGAGCTTATTCTTTTAGATGGATGGCTAGAAGTCAGCTTTCTCAAGCCGGGGCAGAGACTCAATATAACCCACCTGCCCATTAGCTATTTTCTTTGTACTCCTTGTTAATTTCTTCTCAGGGACCTTGCAGTTTGTAGGAGCAAAGCCTATGTGGGGAGAAAGTTACTGGGAGGGGCGCCTGGGTGGCTCAGTGGGTTAAAGCCTCTGCCTTCGACTCAGGTCATGATCTCGGGGTCCTGGGACCGAGCCCCACATCCGGCTCAGCGGGGAGTCTGCTTCCTCCTCTCTCTCTGCCTGCCTCTCTGCCTACTTGTGATCTCTCTCTCTCCGTCAAGTAAATAAATAAAATCTTAAAAAAAAAAAGTTACTGGGAACACCTTTCACATTTCATGTGGTCATGGTGAGTTACCCCCACATGACCCACAGGACGCAGTTTAGATCTGAGACTGGACTGGCTTGGCAGCTGCTTCAAGCCCTGTTGATTTAGCCTGATCCTTCTGCCAGGATGGGTATCTGGCTTGAGGAGAGAGTTGGGGAAATGAGCAATGAGTGGGACCGTATGGGTGTGCTTATGGTGATGATGGGAGGGAATGATTGCTAGAAATGTGGGTGTTGATAATTGGAAACATTGTTGGAGGAATAGTCACTGGTGTTTTTGGAGAAGTAGATGGGTAGAAGATGGTCTTTGGAAATGCTGGGCTCTTCCAGACTCTTGTTGAAATAATATTTTTTTTCCCCTGCCTTACATCCTGCAAGTACAGGGCACACGATTGCAATTATTTCTACTCACCTGCTGTTGCAGAAAAATGATTGACATGAATGACATCTGAACAATGATTTTTATTTAAAATTTTTTCCCAGTAGACATATCCAGAGCACTTATGAGCAAACTTTTCAAGTTGAAAAAAAAATGTTTTTTTTTGAGTTCAAGAGTACTGGTGGGTTAGAGCAAACACAAGCTTAAAAGCAAGGAGACAACAGAGGCAGAAGTGAGCCAAATGGTTTCTTTGGATATTGTTGTCACTGTTTGTTTTGTGTAAGTTCAATATTTACCCAATATTTATAAGGACAGAAGTAAAACAAAATAAAAAATAACAGTTTTCTACAAATGAGTGCAGTGTTAAAAAAAAATAAGATGGCGAAACAAAAGAACTTAAAATTGTTTGGATGCAGTGTTCTTGAAGTGCACCGTCCAATCTGTGCATGGCATCGCAGGGGGATGCCACGAAAAACCCAGGGATGGGCTGCAAGTCTCCCTCAGTTGTGGTCTTGTACTCCCCTTGAGACCTAGTAGGAACACTCTAAGGTGCAAGTGAGGGGAGAAAGCTTGGTTTCTTGCCCAGCTTTGGGCCTTGCTCGGTATGCGTGTGGCTCATAAGACTTCCTTGACCTCTCATCTGTAAAGTGGGACGGTTGGGCTGTAGGGATCATGTGTTTCTTTCAGGGCTGTCGTGTGTGATTCTACGAGGCAGAGTGAGTCTTTGGGGATGTTTTGGAAAGAGACCAACATAGAAGAGAAGGAAAGGGTTTTGGAACAGTGAAAAAAGAACTTGGTGAGAACTTTATCTGTTTCTCATTCACTGAGTAACTAGTGTTAAGTTCTCAGATGGAGTCCCTCATCTTTGAAATAAAGAAAACCACAACCCCTTGAGGCGTTTGGTCCTGCGATACATAGAAAGCAGTTGGCACAGTGCCCGGCACAGAAGTGCCCTGCCGGAAAGCCTCTGCGCTGTTTTCCCACTGTTCCTGCATCTTCACATGCCCCAAACAACGTAGCCCTGTCTCTCTCTCTCCCTTGCATCCTCCCCTTCTTCCTCTCCCTCTCCCTCCCTCTCTCTCTCTCTCCCCTCTCTCATTCTGGATTCTCATGCTTTCCAACCAATTCCTCTTCTATTTTAAAAACCTACCTGTCCATTTTTTCTCAAGTGGTAAATTGTTTCTGTGGAAGCTGAGAATCATAGATGTTGGCAAAAACAGTCATCCTTCTCTGACATTATTGCAAGTTAAGCTAGATCTGATAGGAAGAGAGGTGGGCAGAGTTAATAGCTAGATAAAAGATGGATGCGATCTCTGGAAAGTGACAATAACCCAAAGAGAGAATGACATTCCAGACACTAGCATATCGGTGGTGGGAATCTGAAGGAAAAGGAAGTCTCCCTTCCTTCTTCAGGCATAGGGCACCGGCAATCTCCCTTTCTGCTTTCACACTGTATGGTCTTCCTCCCATACCCCGGAGGTCAGCCAAGGACAAGAAGGCAGCAGGGTGCATTCCAGAAGGTACATACATGTTTAGGATAACTTAATTCCGAACAGTCCAACAACGTATTTCTCCCTTGCAACAGCTCAAGCCCTTTCCTACAACCTCAGGTCAACAGGCTGCTTACCTTTGCAGGGGCAGCCAGAGGTTTAGAGGGAGCCCATCTGCCACTGGCCTGGAAGTAACTGTGTGGGTTATCTCAGTCTTTTTCTAAAGTATTCTTTTTTTTTTTTTTAAATTTTTTTGGCCAAACCCTGCCGTTCGACTTCTGAATATGTTCCTCGTCAGCATTCCATTTCCCTTCTGAATTTCTTGGCACCAAGCCCACTTAACCATCCCCTGACCCTCTGCCTACTCCTTTACAGCCTCCTTAGACAATCTGCCCACACAAGTTCGTTTATACCTGCACACATCAAATAAGATCCTCGTGTCGTGGATCTGTCTCTGGGTCTACTGAGCCGTTTGCCAGCTAACTTCAGTGAAGTACATCCACCTAGATCTATACCACATTTCCTCCTTTATAGGTTTGACCTTTTCTTTTGGTTTACACCAGTCTGAACAAAGCCTGAGATGGTTAGGCTATTTTTACTTAATACATAGTAATCTCTTGGCTTCGTCCATCTCCAAAAGAAGGTTCTTCCATGTTGCAGAGAGGCAGTCTGTTGTGACAGAGGTGATGTGGGACTAGGTAGTCTGGATTTCAGTCCGAACATCAATATTTATAAAGAATATGATTTATATTCCTTCATATGACATAGGTGTATATAAGGTTGGCCCCATCCTCACCTATGCTGTATATTAATGATTTCACTTTTTCTAGTTTCATGTCTCCTCGTTGAAGGCCATCAAAGCTGAGTATTTTTAACATTTCTATTAAAATAGCATCATTTATTCGAGTGATTTCTCTATTGAAACTCTTTCTCTTGCCTAGTGGGTCTAACATTGAGGTTGAGATGAGCTTCTTATGACGCCAGTGAGATGGTGTCATTGTACCTGGTGTTTAAAATGAGAGCCGTTGTACCTAAAGCTTATTTCAAGTTCTGAGAACTTATGATGAGAATGCATTCTCACTGAGGTTAAATGAACACACTCTGAAAGTGTTTCCTTCCTCATGAACCTTGAGCTTGTGTTGAAGAGGAGAGTACAACATATATGGAGGTGTTTTTTCTCTGAAATAGAAAAATTTGTCACCAGCCTGAAAAGCATGACCTCCCACCCCTCACTCACACAGGTTAAACAATTTCAGGACTTTCCATAACAAGCGGGGCTCATGTATCACACAATGTCAAGATCCTGAGGTCTGCTGATCACTTTCTTTTACATCATCATCAATCATTTTATGTTTTAATGCATTTGCTGATGAAATAAGTGATTACTTGGCTCAATATTTCTTTTGACTTATATAAACATTTCATTACTTGCTCTTAGTTTGTGGGTTTCGCAATTTAGTTTGTGTGTTTGTGTATTGGATGATTCTTGGCGTAGATTGATTGAGGGATAATTCAATACTTTGTATTAAGAATATATAATAAAGAACATAATGTTTGGAGTTCAAACCCCATATTTGTACGTTACCAGTTGTGTAACTTGGAGCGAGTAGAATGCTCTTCCGGTCAATTTTTTTCATCTGTAATTTACAGAGATTGATATCTGCCTCACAGATTCCTTGCGAGGATTGAATGAGCTAATACATACAAAATGCCTAGCACAATGTCTAGCACATGTTCAGTAAAGGTGCTATTTTCTTTTTTTCTTTTTCTTTTTTTTTGAGTCAGTGCATTTTGAGTGAATTTTTGTAAGTGGTTTATTCCGATTGTCTTGCTCCACAATTCATTTCAGAGGAGGCTGCTACTCTCAAATCAGGTAGAAGACTCATCAGACATAGAATCACAGTCAGTTGTAGGGCTGTTTATAGGAAGACCACTGTGTTGGCTAATTGGATGTCTTCTGGATATTTAATTATGTGTAACATACATGTTGTTTTGTTTTCAGACCATTGACCTATTATAGCCCTTAAACCTGAGAACAGACTATATTCCATAGGTGAATAATAGAATAGCCTTTATTCTAAAAAGGCTTTATTCTTTTCTTTATTCAAGAAAAGAAAGTTTTCTTGTTTTTAAACTAGGCAACTCTTATTTTTAGAGCATAATTCTTATTTAGTACAAGTACCCTTTCTAGAGTTACTTAGGTATAGATCTTTGCCATATGTCATGCCTGTGCACATATAAAAAGGGAAATAATTGCCCAATAAATTGTTTAAGGTGTTCTTAAAACATTTTATACTTGAGTCTGAGTCTTGCGAATCACTCTCTCGCTCAGAATCTGTTGCTCAGGTTTTTCTCACACAATATTGTCTTCGAGGCTTTCAAGTATATTGGGGAGGAAACATTTCTTAAAAGAGGGATCAACTCTTGTCCTTGGGATCTTCCGCCAGGCCACGGACACACATTCTGAACATGTGGATGGTCACGTGCGGACGATGGACGTGCATATGCTCGTCAGCTGCCTGCCTTCTCTCCACACTTGAGTTCAGAGGGTTGAAATATGAAACAAACACAGCAACAGTTGGTCTTAGGGCCCATCCGATGCAGTCATGATCAATACCAGTGTGTTCGTGAAAGACCGATGAGGCTACTGTTTTGAAGCCCACACTGCAGATTTCCCCAACGGACATCAGAATCAGGGCACCGACGGAATGCATTGACAGCATCCTAAGTGGACCTTAGTGATGGAAGGCTCGGGGAGATCCTGGGCTTGTGCTTCTGTGCGGATCTTGCATGGCCTCCAGCCCCTGCGGGTGGGGGGGGGGTCTGGGAGACTCTGACTGTGCTGACTCCTGGTCACTAGCAGTCTTTCTTGGAATGCTTGGCCTCTGGAGAGGGTGAGGGAGAACAAAATACTTCCTTCAATAGCTGCTTTCTAGAGTGCAGGCCCAGGGTGCATGGAAGATACCTTGGAAGATACCACCATGGAAGGTGTACCTTCCACTCAGGAATTTTTTGACATAGGAAAATCCCCTGGAAGGGACATCAGATGGAGGCTACGAATGTCCCTTAGCTTTGGTCCAATGGACCTCCAGAACAGCAGACGTCACAGATGTCAGCGAGCACTGAAAATGCCTGCAGATATTTTTAACAAATGTGCTAGTGGCAAAGGTGGCATCTCTTGCATATTTTCTCCTTTTTTAGTACATTCGGTACCATTCAGTAAGGCACGTGGTGTGCATTACCTATATCCTGTGGCACCTGCAGCAATAGGACTGATCAAGTTTGTCAAAATTCACTGGGATAGGCTTATGCAAACTAGGGTGGGATTTTCATAATGAAAGGGGGAGATCCTAGCTGTGAAGCAGCTACCACTGGGGACACCAGATCAGGTGGAGAAACTTAATGGGTATATCCCCTTGGGCCATATCTGAGATGAGTACCAATAATAATGACAATGAACACAACAAGGTAGCCCACTCAGTGCCTAGCAATGCTAATTGCTGCATAATGTTAACTTACTCTTCCTAACAAATTTTGGGGGATGGGAATGGCTGAAGATTACACCCAAGCTCTCTCAGAACCAATCAACTGAGGATAACTCAATTCTATACAATGGATGGTTTTTCGATCCACTTTTAAAAATGTAAAATCAATAAAACAGCAATGCGTAATGACAGTAGATAAAACATTTCCTCATAATGTCTTAAATGCCTTAGCCCTGAACTACCTGTATTCATCTGAAAATTCTATCCTGGTCCTGTCTACTTGCGTCTAATTTGAAACCAGGAGATAGACATTCTGACTCTCTTTTTTTCCCCATTTAACATCATATTGTAAGCATGCTTTCATGTTTCTTATTTTCAATGAAAATTTTAGATCAAAAGCCCCCAAATGCTTTCTAAAAGTAAACACTGAGTTGGTCTCTAATTCTCCTTGTTGCAGATAATATCGATTATATTCGTTTCCAGACTCGGGAATCACAGGGGTCACATTCTTCAAAGGTGGGTCCTGATAGGAGGGCCAGAGAAATCAGAGGGCCCCATCCTAGCCCTGGGGTCTCTTGCCCTAAATAAGACCAACTCTAGTAACAGAAGGGACCCTGAAGGGAGAGTTTGAAGGTTATGTTTAATTTTAGTCTTCAATGTAGTGACTTATCAGAAGACCTGCATTGGTCTTGCTTGAGAAGAGGATACCTGATATAAATTCAAATATTTCTTGCCCAGGCTTGTGATTGTTTTCTGAATTATTATTGAGCACTTTCACTAAGAACATTGAATCATGAAATTTCAAGTTGCACAGCCCATTGCATCTCTAATTATAAACAAATAGCTTCAGCTTCTGCCCCTCTTGGGACACTGGTTTTATAGATTAGTCAGCACCCAGGTCCATCCCTGATTCCCATATTTGCTTGTCGTGGAGAAACCACCGGACTTAACAAGTCTGGGAAAGGCGTCAGCCTCCATGGGGATAAGCCCACCCACCGTATGTCCTTTGCCATCTCATGCCATAGCCTAGCAAGTAGCCTGAGTAGAAAGGGAGTGTTCCCACAGCTTAGTTGCAATCATCTCTGGAACCCTCTCCGTCAGATAACAAATGCTAAGCCATCTCAATGATTAGCAGCTCCTGGCAAAATTCCATCTTCTGTCGGTGAAATTTTGAGCATGTTTCACTCTGTTCGAACAGAGCCCCTTACCCCATACTGACTCCTCAGACACTATGTGAGATCAGAGGGAACTAACATTTTGCTTCGATAAATATTTTTTCTTCTTTTTTTTAAATTCCAGAGTGTTATTATGTACTTTAGTAGTTAAAATCTGTGGATGGAACCACTTTGGGGCCACTTTTCGGTTTAAAGACAAACAACTGAAAAAAACATCAACAGCAAAGTTTTCCTGGAAATGTGTTGTGTGAAGGATGTTTCAGGACAGGTCACTGAGGTCCTGTGCCA
>JAPYYJ010004022.1:0-10873 GCA_028533885.1 Nasua narica
GCCCTTCTTTGTACTGCATCTGCTCCTTTGGGGTAAACACCAAGTAGTGCAATTGCAGGGTCATAGGGTAGCTGTATATTTAATTTCTTGAGGAATCTCCATACCGTTTTCCAAAGTGGCTGCACCAACTTGTTAAATCTTTTTTTATTTTATTTTTTCAGTGTTCCAAGATTCAGTGTTTATGCACCACACCCAGTGCTCCATGCAATACATGCCCACCTTAGTACATCCCACCAGGCTCGCCCATCCCCTCCCCTCCAAAGCCCTCAGTTTGTTGCTTAGGGTCCACAGTCTCTCATGGTTCATCTCCCCCTCCGATTTCCCCCTATTCATCCTTTCTTTCCTTCTCCTACTCTCTTCCATGTTATTCTTTATGCTTCACAAGTAAGTGAAACCATATGACAATTGACTGTTATGCCCAGATTTTGAGATCCCCAAATACCACCAGGGAGCTGAGTCCGATGCAAAAGCAAAAGAGCCCTTTATTCAAGCTAGCTTGAGCTCTGTCTCTCACACTCACCAACACAGCGGCGTGGTGTAGAGAAAGAGAGCGAGTTTCAAAAAGCGCAACAGTTTTAGAGGGGCCAGTGGCCAATGAGTTTGTAACACACAGAAAGTTGCTTAGTGACTGTTTGAACTAGCCTATCACCCTGGCCAGAATTGGTGCACAAGTTTGGCGGGTAAAAGGCGGGGTTTATATTCTTTCCCGGGCAGGGGTTCCGTGTTCCTATTGACTAACCCAAACCGAACCCATAGGCCGTCTGGGCTAATTAGCTCAAGGGAGGGCTGAGCCACACTCAGACCCTCCCAGAGGCAGGTCCTGGGGGGGGGGGCACACAAGAAGGCGGGTGTAAGCAAAAGGAGCCAGCCCTGCTCTGCTCCTTCATGACTTTCTCTGCTTGACTTCTTTCACTCAGCGTAATCTCCTCCAGTCCCGTCCATGTTGATACAAAAGTTGGGTATTCGTCTTTTCTGATGGAGGCATAATATTCCTTTGTATATATGGACCATATCTTCTTTATCCATTCGTCTGTTGAAAGGCATCTTGGCTTTTTCCAGTTTGGCAATTGTGGCCATTGCTGCTATGGATATTGGGATACAGATGGCCCTTCTTTTCACTACATCTGTATCTTTGGAGGAAATACCCAGTAGTACAATTGCTGGCTCATAGGGTAGCTCTATTTTTAATTTTTTGAGGAATCTCTACACTGTTTCGCAAAGTGGCTGCACCAACTTGCATTCCCATCAACAGTGTAAGAGAGTTGCCCTTTCTCCACCTCCTCTGCAACACTTGTTTTTTCCTGTTCTGTTTATTTTGGCCATTCTAACTGGTGTAAGGTGGTATCTCAATGTGGTTTTGGTATGGATTTCCCTGAGACATCAGTATTTAAAACAAATTTCCCCAAGTGTTTCCATTTTGAAGCCAAGATTGAGAACCAATGCTCATGCCAGACTATCTTAGTGTCTTTTGTGTAGTTTATTCTAAGTCATTTTTTGTTGAAATTAATTGAATTAACTATAACTGACATTATAATGAACATTTATAACCTCACATTTGTTTAGTAATGTTCCAACTTACTGAAGAGATATTTGTTTTTTTAATATATATATATTTTTAATTTTTATTTATTTATTAGAGAGAGAAAGACTGAGAACGAGAGGGGAGAAGGTCAGAGGGAGAAGCAGACCTCCCGCAGAGCCGGGAGTCTGATATGGGACTCGATCCTGGGACTCTGGGATCATGACCTGAGCCGAAGGCAGTCGCTTAACCAACTGAGCCACCCAGGCGCCCTGAAGAGATATTTGATATAGCAGTCCAATTCTCTAAAACCTTTGAGACTTACTGCATACTAAATGTTGGGCATATTAAATTTAATAAGATGTAATCCTTAACCTTTAATATCCCGTAGTCTAACGGGAAAGACATGGAGACAAAATATAGGTGGCTAGTGGAAGCCATAAAATTTTATATAAGGTACACAGAGATGGTAGAAATGAAATTTGTCTGGTAGATGAGGCAGAACAAATGTGAGCACATATTCATAGATCATCTTTTTAAATTTTTTAATTTTTTTCTCCCAAATATGTTTATTTTATTGTTTCAGTGTTACAAGATTGACTGCTCATGCACCACACCCAGTGCCCCATGCAGTACGTGTCCTTCTCAACACCCACCACCAGGCTTACCCAACCCCCCACCTCCTCCTCTCCAAACCCCTCAGTTTGTTGCTCAGAGTCCACATTCTCTCATCGTTCATCACCCCCTCCGATTTCCCCCCATTCACCCTTCCCTTCTCACAATGCCCTCCATGATTTTCCTTATGCTCCACATGTAAGTGAGACCATAAGATAATTGACTCTCTCTGCTTGACTTATTTCACTCTGCATAATCTCTTCTAGTCCTGTCCATGTTGATAGAAAAGTTGAGTATTCATCCTTTCTGATGGAGGCATAATATTTCATTGTATAGATGTACCACATCTTCCTTATCCACTCATTTGTTGAAGGGCATTTTGGTTCTTTCCACAGTTTGGCGATTGTGGCCATTGCTGCCAGGAACATTGGGGTACTTGTGGCCCTTCTTTGTACTGCCATAGATCATCTTTTTAAAAATTTTATTTTATTAAATACTATATTGGGGTACAATTGGTATATAAAATATATATTTAATATATATAACTTGATGAGTTTGGAGATAAGTACACATGTGTGAAACCTTCACTACGATCTAGGCCATATTACTTCCAAAAGTTTTCTTTTGCCCTTTTTATTTATTATTATTATTGTAATAATAACACTTAACAGAAGATCTACCCTTTTAGCAAATTTTCAAGTATAGAATACAGAATTGTTAACTATGGACACTAAGCTACACAGTGGACCACTAGAACTTATTCATCTTTCGTAATTGAACATTCATACTCTTTGACTAATACCTTCCCATTTTCCACCCACCCCTCCAATCCTTGGCAACCACCATTATGCTTTCTGCTTCTGTGACTGCCTACTTTGGATTCCTTTTATAAGTGGTGTCATATAGTGTTTGTCCTTCTGGGTCTGGTTTATTTCACTTAGTATAATGTCCTCCAGGTTCATCCATGTTACAAATGGCATGTTTTCTTCTTTTTTAAGACTGAGTAATATTTCATTGTATGTATATTTTCTTTGTCCATTTGTTCATTGATGGACACTTAGGTTGGTTCCTTGTTTTGGCTATTGTGACTAATGCTGCAGTACACATGGGAGTGAAGATATCTTTTGAAGATCCTGTTTCAACTCCTTTGTATATCTACCCAGAAGTAGGTTTGCTGGGTCATATGGTAGTTCTATTTTAAATTTTTGATGTACCTTCATACTGTTTCACATAGCAGTTACACCAATTTACATTCCCACCATGAGAGTACAAGGGTTATTGTAGAACATCTTCAGTGAAAATTAAGAGGCTCATATGATAAAATGATTCGTTCCAGATTGATTCTTTCTTTCTTTTTCTTTTTTCTTTTCTTTTCTTTTCTTTTATTTCTTTTCTTTTCTTTCTTCTCCTTCTCCTTCTTCTTCTTCTTGTCTATGTGTGTGCTAAAACCCATGATTGAATAGATTCTTTTTTAAGTAGGAAAGATTTGAGATTGATAACCCTCAGGGATGAAAATGCTATAGTCCTGTATGACAGACTTGATGCTTGAAACCTGTTGGGACTTCCTAGGTATTTTTGTATCTGTTGCACTCCTCCCAAAAAGCCCATGATGTCATTTACATGGGGATTATTATCCTTATTTGACAGAGGAAGAAACTAAGGTTCAGAGAGGTTAAGTGATTTTCTTCTCAAGGTTGCATAGCCAGTTAATAGGAATGGGGAGATTTGAACCTAGGTCTCTTGACTGCCAGTCCAATGCTATTTTCAAAGGGGCCATAAATAGATTCATCTTATATCATGGATCAGGGTCACAGTCATGAAGAAAGTTGGAAGGCAGGTTTGGGCCAACTTACTGAGGGCCGTACAGTCAACACAGAGAAGTTTGGACTTTTCCTGGTTAGTAGTGGGAAGCCACAGGAAGATTTTGAACGCTAGGAGTGACTATGCCTGTTGACTGGTCTTCTTGTCACTTCAGTACTCACTGTTTGGCACTTAAAACCAAGCTGACAAGTTAGTTTTACACCCCTATCAGCACGTAAGAATGTAGTAGTTTGTGGTAAAACTGTTTATGTACTTTCTTTTAACAGTTTTTCTCTCAGTTGCTTTCTGCTTTATTTAAGGGCATTCCAGTCGTTTCCATCTGTCCTCTATTAGTGGCCAACCTTAAAGGAGACCTTGTCTGTCCTTCCACCCCCAATTCCATCCTGCCTTAATGAGAAAGTTGGTTTCTTTAATTCTGAAATCAGACCTAGCCAGACTAGTAGACACAATCACTTTGGACATGGAACACTGAAATGGTGATTAATCTTCTTCCTGAACATTCTTGTCAAATGCTTACTTCACCTCACACTTTCTTCATTTCTCAAAAAACATCTGGCATGCAGCTTTTTCCCTCCTCCTTTCTACATGTTGCCTAATCCTCTCCCCCCTTGTCTTCTATTTTTGCTACTTGTTGAAGAAAACGCTAAAAGCAAAATGAGGGTGTCGATGAGCCAGAAGCCTGATGTTGCCACCCTAGATCCCTACAACTGCTTTGTGGAGGGCAGGTTAGAGATAATCTCCATTTTATTAAAAGAGGAAGAAATGTTTCAATAACTACCTAGAAATTAATGGGAGAAAATAATTTGGGGCAAAGATCTAGGGTTCTTGATGCCCTTGACAGTACTCTGCACGGTATGCCATGCTTATTAAAGAGGTAGACACTGAGACTCAGAGAGTTTAGGTAAATTGATGAAGGTTGCAGAGCCAGTAAGCTGTGAGGCCAAGATCTAACCCATCTTGTTTCCCTTGTGGTATGGAAAGAGTCAAGACAAGAACTCCTGCACACTGCAGGCCTTCATAGAATACTGCTTTTTTGTGTTGTTTTAAACTTTTCATTTTGAAATAATTTTAGAGTCATAAAATATTGCAAATATAGTATAGAGAGTTCTTGTGTATTCTTTACCCAGATTCCCCCAATGATGTCATCTTACATCACCATGGTACACTTTCAAAACCAAAATAGATATTGGTACAATTTTATGAACTAAATTATATACCTTTGTTAAGGACTGAATTGTGTTCCCCCACCCCAATTCATATGTTGAAGCCTTAATCCCCAATGTGGTTATATTTGGAGATAGAGCTTTTAGGGAAATAATGAAGGTTAAATGAGGTTTTAAGGGTAGGGCCCTGATCTGATAGACCTGGTGTCCTTTATAAGAAGAGGAAGAAACAAAAGAGATCTTGCTCCATGTGTACACAGAGGAAAGGCCACATGAGGAAACAGAGAAGGTGGCCATCTACAAGCCAGAAAGAGTTCTCAGAAAAAACCAGTCCTGACACTTTGATCTTGGACTTTTAGCCTCCAGAAGTGGGTGAAGATAATGGCAGACCAAACTGGCTAATATAACCTTATTCTGTTTCACCAGTTTTTATAAGCATTAGTTTCATTTTTGGTACGTGGTACTGTATTAGTTTGCTAGGGTGGCCATAATGTAAATACCACGGACTGGGTGGCTTGCACAACAATTTATTTCTCACAGTTCTGGAGGTTATCCATATAAAATCAAGGTATTTATGGGGTTGATTTAAATATAAGGTCTCTTTCACTGACTTGCATATAGCTACCCTCATGCTGACTGTTCACATGCACATCCCTCTGTGAACATGTGCTCCTAGTATATTATTCAGTATGTTCTAATCTCATCTTATAAAAACACCAGTCAAATTGGATTGGGATATACTTCAAAGGTCTAATTTACTTAATCACCTCTTTAAAGTTCCTATTTACAAATTCAGTCACATTCTGTGGATACTGAGGTTTAGGATTTCAATATGAGATTTCAGGGGGCATAATTCAGCCAATAAGAAGCGTATGACATTTTATCATATGTATAAATTTGTTAAGGCATACTACAATTAGGATAAAGAACTATTCTACCAGCACAAGGAAAATTTTTGGTGCTACCACTTTATAGTTACACCCTTCCTTATCCCTAATACTTAATACCACTATTGTCTTCATCACCACTGTAATTGTGTCATTTTAAGAATGTTATGCAGAGGTGCCTGGGTGGCTCAGTTGGTTAAGTGTCTGCCTTTGGCTCAGGTCATGATCCCTGGGTCCTGGGATCAAGTCCTGTATCAGGCTCTCTGCTCAGCTGGGAGCCTGCTTTTTCCTTTCCCTCTGCCTGCTGCTCTGCCTTCTTGTAATCTCTCTCTCTCAAATAAATAAAATCTTTAAAAAAAGTTATGAAAATACAATCATACATAATGTGACCTCTTGAGTATTTTTTTCCACTCAGCACAGTGCTCTTGAGATCCATGCAAGTTATTGCATATGTTAATAGTTCATTAATTTTTACTGCTAAATAGTATTCCATAGTATCTGGTGTACCATGGTTTGTTTACCTATTCATCCATTTAACAGTACTTGAGTTGTTACTAGTTTTTGGATATTACAAATAACGCTGCTATGAACATTCATATACAGATATTTGTGTAAATATAGCTTTACTTATCTACAAAATAAATACCCAGAAGTGTAATTGTTGTATAGTAGTTACATTTTTAGTTTTTTAAGAAGGTGCCAAAATATTTTGCAGGGAAGCTACACAATTTTACATGCTTAAACTGATGTATGAGAGATCTAGTTTCCCTACATCTTCACCAAGATTTTGTGTTGTCACTGTTTTTGATTTTATCCACTCTGACAGGTGTGAAGTTCTATCTCATTGTGGTTTTAACTTGTATTTTCTTATTGGCTAGTAATATTGACCAAGTATCTTTTCATGTTCTTTACCCATTTTCTAATTGAAATTTTTGATGTATATTTTATTGTTGGGTTTGAGAGTTTTTTATTTTAGATACAAGTCTTTTCTCAGATATGCAGCTTGCAAATATTCTCTACTGTGTGTGCCTTGTCTTCATTTTCTTAAGAGGTGAAAAATTTTTGATTTGTTGAAGTAGTCTATCAAAGTTTTTATGGCTCATGCTTTGGGTATCATATCTAAGAACAATTCACCAAACCTTAGGTCCTGAATATTTTCTCTTATGTTATTTTCTGAAAGTTTTATAGTTTTGTGTTTTTTTAAAAGATTTATTTATGTATTTATTTGACAGAGAGAGAGAGAGAGATCACAAGTAGGCAGAGAGGCAGGCAGAGAAAGAGGAGGAAGCAGGCTCCCTGCTGAGCAGAGAGACTGATGTGGGGCTCGATCCCAGAACCCTGAGATCATGACCTGAACTGAAAGCAGAGGCTTTAACCCACTGAGCCACCCAGGCGCCCCTATAGTTTTGTGTTTTATATTTAAGTTTGTGATCCATTTTGAGTTTATTTTCATATAAGATGTGAAGTTTAAGTTGAGATTCATCCTATGCTCTAAAACCTCTGAGTGTTTCAACTTCTGGGGAATATGGCAGAGTAGGAAGACCCTAGCCTCACCTCAACCCGTGGATACAACTAGATAACACTTTCATCAGCATAAACAATGTGGAAAATGATCCTAAAACTGGCAGAATAAACTCCATAATTAAATGCACAGAAGAAGCCACATTGAAGTGGGTGGAAGGGTGGAGACATAGTTGGAAACTAAACAGACTTGCAGGACTGTCTGCAGGAGGGAAGGATGCCTTGGGCATAGAGAGGGGAGAGAAACAGACACCATACCAGGAAGCCCAAATGGGGAAGTCTAATCCCCATAATGTTTGGCTTTGAAGACCAGAATTTCATGAGTTCTAACAACCAGTGTGAATTAAAACCTGGAATTAAAAAAAAATCAGCAGACTTGGCTCTGGGACAGCTGGTGGGTGAGAGGAAACTGAGTCTGCCCTTAAAGAGACAGCACAACAAGCAGGCTGGGGAGATACAGCATAGAAGCAGCAGTTTGAAAGCTACTTGCAGCTTATGGGAGGGAGAATTATTTACTAATCTCAAATCACGTCAAGAGAGGATAGAAATCTCTGGGAAACTCCTCTAGGAACAAAGGAATTTACAGGTACAATTTCCCTGTCCTAGCCCCCAGTATAAACACATGACTACCTGTGAGACTTGCTATCTAAATTGTTAGCATTCCCACCCTGCCCCTCCAGGTTGTGCTTCCACCAACTGATGCCTCCTAACAACCTGGCTCAGTCCAGGTGCTGCAGGACATCTCCCACAGAGGAACTGCTGTGTGAAAAGTTTTGTAACATTGCCTTCTGACCACTGCAGGGGCAGGGCCTGGCCTGCAGAAGACCATGGAGTGCAAAGCCTACTAGGACCACTGTACTGCTGCCCTGCTCCCCACTGGAGTGTGCTTCAGCAGATCTGCTTCCTCCAATATGCTCTTGGCCATATCCCATACAGGGAAGTGCCGCAGGTTTGGCAGTTTGTATGCAGTGGCCAGCACCACTCCAAAGTGACTCCTGCCTAGAGATTGAAACTTAACCACATACAAGGGTCAGATGGTTGCCCCAGCAGTGGTTTGGAGGAAAACAACTGGTCTGACTGCAGGCACTGCCCAAAAACAAAGGGTATTCAAGGGACAATACAGGGAAAATGCCCTGCAGTTTGGTGCTACTGATCTATGGTAAATACCTGGTCTGATTCAACTCAAGCCCAAACTATCCCCAGACTAGCCCATGAACACTATAGGAACCAAACAGTCCCCACAAGATGCAAAGAAAGCCATTGCAGATGACGGGACTGAAGGAAAAACGAGCTCAGCCAAAATAGCAGGGTAGATGCATCACACATAGGAGTTACCCATGAAGTGCCAGGTTCTGATGAACATGGAACACTGAATGGCAGGGCACTGTAGGACCTCTTCATAAAACCATTGCTTTCAAATGCAGGATATGTAGCTGCCTTTCCTAACACACAGAAACAGACATAGATCATTAGGCAAAATGAGGGGAGGAATATGTTCCAGATGAAAGAACAGGATAAAACCACAGCAAAAGACATAAGCAAAACAGAGACAAGTAATATGCGTGATAGATAATTAAAATAATGGTCATAAAGATACTCTCTGGGCTTCGGAAGAGAGTGGAGGACATCAGTGAGACCCTTAATAATGGGATAAAAAACCCCAGCTAACCAGAGATGAAGAACACAATAAATTTAATTAAAAATACACTAGATGGAATAGATAGAGCAGATGAAGCAGAAGAAGGAATCTGACCTGGAGGACAGAGTGATGGAAAGAAACCAAGTGGAGCAGGTTAAAAAGAAAAAAAAGGAAAATGAGAATAGACTTAGGGCAACCAGGAGCACCATCAAGTGTAATAACATTCACATTATAGGGATCCCAGAAGAAAAAGAGAAAAAAAAAATAGGGCAGAAAATTCATTTGAAGAAATAATAGCTGAAAACTTCCTGAGCCTGGGCAAGGAAAAAGAAATCCAGATCGATGAGACACAGTGATCCCCCAACAAAATTAACCCAGGAAATCCACACTAAGAGACACAGTAATTAAGATGACAAAAAGTAGTGATAAAGAGAGAATTTTAAAAGCAGCAAGAGAAAATAAAGCAGTTTTACACAAGGGAAACCCCATTAGGCTATGAGTTGATTGTTCAGCAAAGACTGTGTGGGCCAGAATGGAGTAGCATATATTCAAAGTGATGAAAAGGAAAAATCTGTCACCTAGAATACTCTACCAGCAATCCTATAATTCAGAATAGAAGGAGAGATAAAGAATTTCCCAGGAAAACAAAAGTTAAAAGAATTCATGACCACTAAAGAATCACTACAAAATATGTTAAAGAGGACACTTTAAGTGGAAAAGAAAGATCATAAGAAAGACTAATCAAAGCACAAACCCAGTAAAAATAGGTATATAAGAAAAATCAATCAAGGGACTCCCAAAATAAAAGAATGCAAGTATGACACCATATACCTAGAATGTGGGGAGAAGAAGAGTAAAGAATGGCTCAAATTTAAGGGACCATTAACTTAATATAAACTACTATATAGAGAAGATGTCACATACAAATTGAATGGTAACCAATATGTATGCAAAAAATAAATTGAAAAGAATTCAAGTATATCACTAGCAAAAGTCAATGAACTGTTAAGAGAAGAGAGCAAGAGGGGAAAAAACTATAAAAGCAATAATAAAACAAGTAATTTGCCAAATGGTAATAAATACATACCTAGCAATGATTACTTTGAATGTAAATAGATTGAACATTCTGATCAAAAGATATAGGGTGATGTAATGGATTAAAAAAAAAAAACAAACAAGAACCATCTTGGCTAAGAGACTCATTTCAGACCTAAAGTCACATGCAGATTGAAAATGAAGTGATGGAGGAGCATTTTTTATGCAAATAGATGTGAAAAGAAAGCCAGAATAGTAACATTTATATCAAACAAAATTGTCTTTATTTTTTTCTGTCTTACTTTTTAAAAGTTTTTATTCAAATTCCAGTTTTTTTAAATTAACATATAGTGTATTATTTACCCCAGGGTACATGTCTGTGAATCATCAGGCTTACACATTTCACAGCATTTGCCATAGCACATACCCTCCCCAATATCCATATTCCTACCCCCCCCCACCTCGCAGCAACCCTTAGTTTGTTTCGTGAGTTTAGGAGTCTCTTATGGTTTGTCACCTTCCCTATCCCATCTTGTTTCATTTCTCTTGCCCACCCCCTATAACCCCCTGCCCTGCCTCCCAAATTCTTCATATCAGAGCGATGATGTGATAATTGTCTTTCTCTGACTGACTTATTTCGCTTAGCATAATACCCTCTAGTTCCATCCACGTC
>JAPYYJ010004023.1:0-10873 GCA_028533885.1 Nasua narica
GAAAGAACCAAAATGCCCTTCAACAGATGAGTGGGTAAGGAAGATGTGGTACAACTATATAGTGGAATATTATGCCTCCATCAGAAAGGATGAATATCCAAATTTTGTGTCAACATGGACGGGACTAGAAGAGATTATGTGGAGTGAAATAAGTCAAGCGGAGAGAGTCAATTATCTTATGGTCTCACTTAAGTGTGGAGTATAAAGAAAATCATGGAGGGCATTGTAAGAAGGAAGGGAAGGGTGAAAGGGGTGGAGGGGGGGAATCGGAGGGGGCGATGAGCCATGAGAGACTGTGGAATCTGAGCAACAAACTGAGGGTTTTGGAGGGGAGGAGGTGGGGGGTTGGGTGAGCCTGGTGGTGGGTATTGAGAAGGGCACATATTGCATGGAGCACTGGGTGTGGTGTATGAACAATCAATCTTGTAATACTGAAAAAATAAAATAAACATATGTGTGTGTGGGGGGGAAAGAGTGGTTATTAGATGAATAGCAACATCACTGAGCTATGTGATGTTGCTCACATAGCTCAGTGATGAGCACATGCAACCCTTCCAAAGGACTATTCAACAGCTTTGGAATCTATCTCCACATGACATGGGACCATTCTTTCTCAATATCTGTGCTCAATGGCTCTTTTCTCTTATTATCACCTATCACTTACTCTTGGCAACAATAAGCCTGATATTTCTCCCTCCCCAGTCACTTAAACTATTAAAATTATGTGTCAAGCGTTCAACATTTTTTTTTTTGATACTTGTCTGCTTACTTTCTGGTTTTACATTATTTTCCATATAGAAGTTTGATGGTGCTTTATCTTTTCTGCTACTGCCATGACTTGGAATATTTTATTCCTTCTGTACACCTGAATGGCTAAACTGATTAAAGTTAAGCCGTACAGGTTCCTATTCAATTAACATGCTTGCTGTGATAGCTGCCAAGGAGGACACCATGAGCTATTAGTTTACAGAACTCATATCTGGACTGCTAATCACACACACACAATAATGAATTTCCTGAGACATTGTTCACATACATCGAGTTTTAAAGTTATTTTTCAAAGTAATGCATATACATAATTTAAACAAATAGTGCTAGAAAGATTATGACAAAGGGAAAAAAACCAGAAGTATTCTTCTATTAGGACACAAACAGCTTCCGTTCTTTTACCTATTACCTTCTTCTATTTACCCTCATGTTTTTCCATAGTACCTTCACACTGTTCTATCATCATTATTTAGGTATTATCTACTAACTTCTCATTCTCAGTCTCCTTTTTTCCTCACCCTCCAAACATAATTATACAAAAATGTTTTCATTATGACGATTAAATAATTTTTACTTCAAGAAGTATTATGTGATTAGGGGCACCTGGGTGGCTCAGTTAAGAGCGTGACTCTTGGTTTCAGTTCAGATCATGATCTCAGGGTCAGAAGATCAAGCCTCATGTCCAGCCTCGTGCTAGGTGTGGAGCCTGCTTGAGATTCTCTCTCTCCCACTGCCCCTCTGCCCCACTCGTACTCTGTCTCTCTCTCCATAAACAAATAAAGGTATTCCGCCATTATATTTCTTTTCTTATATAACTTGTTAATTTTCCTGAAGTTACCTTTATTGCATGCTTTCATTTGCTTGGTTTTCTTTAAACTTATACCAAAGACTTCTCAGACTCCTGAACAGCTCTGACAAAAACAATATATAATCTCCTATGTGGTCAAACCTGTCACAAAACCTACTATTTCCTTTTTCCCTCTGGGCATCCCTTCTTGGTGCCCACTGCCCTACTAAGTCTAATGCACAGCTATCATCCTGATATCTTCCTTTGTCATTTCTTTGCTTCTCTCCTATGAGCCTTTATTTTTTTCATTCCTCTTACATGGGTCATGTATTATGGCTTCCTGGAAAGGGGTATGTGGTACCAATTTATAACTCTCAAATCTGGTATGTCTTTGACACCTGAATGAGTATTTGGGTATAAAATTTTAGGCTGCACATCCCAACACAAAATAATGCTCATGCAATGCAATTTATTGCACATCAGAAGATTATTGTAATCAAAATATGCATTATAAGAAATAAAATATTATGCAGCCCCCAAAAAATGGAAATGTGGAAGAACTCTTTCAACTCCTTGAAATGATCTCCAGGATCTCTTGTTGAGTGAGAAAAATTAAGGTGCACAACACTGTATATAATCTGCTATAATTACATGACAGGAAAGGAAATACAAATATTTAAATGCATGTGCTCATATTTTAAAAATGACAAGGATGGCCCAAACTAAAATGAAAATGGTTATGGCCAATGGAAGACAGAATACAGGGTAAAGAATGCTAGTTTTTTAAAGTTTGGGACATGAAAGTATTTCATGTAATAAACCAAATTAAAATTAAAATCAACAACAAAAAAAAACCCAACCTCTAAAAACAGAAAAGCAACAACTATACATCGAGCTGGCAGCACAAATAAGCAAACTTAATCGTTTATTGAGCTAACTAGACAAAAATAAGATTTCAAACAGTATTGTGTGCACTCTTAGTGGGAAATCTCTTAAGGATAAAAACCCTCAAAGAATCAAACTCTATTTAGTAATAATATTGTTATAATAATAGTGACATTATTTTTGGATTTACTATGTATACAAGAAGATAAAGCAAATAAGAAATTATGTTTACATTGTTAGGAACCAAGATATCAATAAAATATACAAATATAAAACTAGAGAAGTAAAGCTTTAACTTTTAAAATTTTTAAAAATTTAAAAGCTTTGGGGCGCCTGGGTGGCTCAGTGGGTTAAAGCCTCTGCCTTCAGCCCAGGTTATGATCTCAGGGTCCTGGGATCAAGTCCTGCATCAGGCTCTCTGCTCAGCGGGGAGCCTGCTTCCCCATCTCTCTCCGCCTGCCTCTGCCTACTTGTGGTCTCTCTCTCTCTCTGTTAATTAATAAATAAATAAACAAACAGATAAAATCTTTTTAAAAATTTAAAAGCTTTTAAAAACCTTTAACTTTTAGCTTAATCTTTAATTTGAATTAAGGGGTTCAGTATTAACGCACAATATATTTTTTCTCTTTCTAAACTTTACTTTTTATTTCTGTACACTAAAAAGTCCTAAAAGCAAATACAACCAAGTAACAATTAGTATCAAGTCCCCGTCTTCAAAATATCATTTTGCATGGAAAGAAACCAAAGCTCCTTGGCGAGTTAACGTACTCCAAGACAGGGGCAAGAAATGTTAAGACCTAAGATGAGCCTTGGGTCATTTTTATGGGCTCCCCCACACCATTTTTATGGGCTCCCCCACAAGCTAAAGATGTGACAATCTCATCTGAAAGAATGACTGCAATTGATAATAACTCAAAAATGTAAAAACCCCTGCAGTTACAGCAATACTAAAAACACTCATTAGTTGGTTACCTCTAGAAGTTCGAGAACATAACTCATTACTGTAAACAAAGGTAAAGAAGCATCTCTTATTTTTCTTAAATGGACTACATTTCAGGGTAAACATCAAAGAGATAATGAAAGAAAATTCTTTTTTGCATAATGACAGCTACAGAATGCAGAAGGAATGGTAGAATTTAAAAAATCACAATTTTGTTATCCCCATCAAAACAACAAATCCAGGGAATTAATAAAATGAATAAATACACATAAAACCATTACATAAAAAGCAGAAACTTAAGACATATCGACCAAATGCAAGAGATTCTGGTTTGAAGAACCCAATTTCTAAAAAGACAACTTTATGTTAAAGAAAACACAAAGTATTTGAGATTAATAAATTATTAACTTTGTTATATATAATAAGATTGTAGCTTTGTTTCTTTAAAATGTCTACTTGTTACTGGTAAAACTATTTAGGGCTCAGTGGTGCATGAACAATTAATCTTGTAACACTGAAAAAATAAAAGTATTTGAGGAAAAAAAACTATTTAGGGCTGAAATGATACAATATCTGAAATTTGCTTCAAATTACCAAAAGCCTACATGCATTGGGAGAGAAAGATATTGGTAACTTCTGAATGTGGGAGATGGATTTAGGATTTATCATTATACTACTCTCTCTAGTGTACGTTTGACAAATTCCTTAAAAAAAGCTCAACCCAATATATTTCTTTCAGCATTTTAAAGGTTTTCCACCAATGTCTTTTAGACCTTTAATGTATGGCTTGTAGTTTGAGGACATTCTTACTCACAGACTCTTTTTGATATTTTTGCTATCTGGAAGATTTTAGGATTGGTCTTCCTTTGATTTCTAGAGAGTTCTAAAATTTCAGAACATATTTTACAAGTATGTGAGCTTATCACTGCTTGCACGGAGCACCCATAAGCTGGTCTTCAGTTTGGGTCTGGGAAATTTACGCGTTTGTTTCCTTAACATACTAATTTTCCACTTCTCTCATCTCTTTCTGGAACTCCTGCAAGGTTAGATATTGGACCTCATCTTAACCTCTAATTCTCCCTTTTCTCTCTTACTGGTAGAGTTCCTCAACTATTTCTCCCAATGCTTCCCTGAATGTGCAATTTCTTTTGTCCTTTCTTTCCAAGAAATTTCTCACCCGCCTCTCCTTTCTTCGCACAGAACCTTATTTCTTCTTTTATTTATTTATTTTTTGTTTTTTCTTCTTTTAATTAAACACCTGTCTAAGGTTGTGAATTATCATTTCCTCAAAGTGGCTTTGTTCCCTCCATTGTCTGCTTCCTTTGAGCTTTCTTTTTTCTGTTGTGTTTTTTTGTTTTTTTTTGTTTTTGTTTTTGCTTTTTACACTGGAAGCTTTCCTAAGATGACTATCAATCAGTCCCTGGTTGTTCATCAATGTTGAACAGGTTAACAAGAAAGAGCCACTTATAAGCTCTGTGTATTCAAGCTGGACTTCTCAGCTTGAATGAGAAGTCCGCTGGTAGCGGCCAGCTAGCATTTTTCTTGAGTTCTTCAAATATCAGAGCCTACTGGGTCAATTTTCTGGACTGACTTAATTTCCCCAGGAAGGATTCCTCAATCTGGCTTGGGATATCTAAGCATGGAAGCTGGCAATCTGGAACCAAGCAGGGGAAGAAAGCTTGACATCCTAATGTTCAGTTTGACAACTTTCATCTAATCCCCACCTTTAGTTTAACATCTCTCCTTGCCCAACTGTGTCTGGAATCCCTCTGGCTTAATTAGACAATATATTTTCTGTCACCTGTGATGCAGAAACATAAAACTCCATATTCTTTATTCAGTTTTTTAAACCAATCCCCGTTTATGGCCCCTGACTCACTCCTATGGTCTACAGTACTACTACATCTAATTCCTGAATCTTTCCATGGTTTTGCAGATCAAATGAGTTGCTTTTCTTTTTCTTCCCTTTTGTATTGTTCGATTGAAGTAGATGATACACAATGTTATATTAGTTTCAGGTGTACAAAACAGTGATTTGATAAGTATACATTATACTGTGTTCATGCCAAGTGTAGTTACCATCTGTCACCATACAGTGCTATCCCAATGCCAATTACTATACTCCCTAAGCCATGCCTTTTATCCCTGTGGCTAATTCCCTCCATAACTGAAAGCCTGTATGTCCCACTCCCCTTCACCCATTTTGCCCACCCAACCCCAGTTCCCCTCACCCCTTGGTAACCATTAGTTTATTCTCTGTATTTCTAAAACTTGCTTTTTATCAGTATCATGTAAGTAACCCTAGGCTCTTGGGTTTCATATCATTCCTTATCCAGTTTTTAGCCCAAGGGTTAAAGATGCTTCTAACTTTCATTAAAGAAGGAAACATTATTTCAACTTTTTATTCTGTTGGTTATTTTCAAAAGGATATGAAAAAACCTTATTACCATCTTCAAAGTGGAAGCCCTCGATTTTCTTTTATATAAATACTCTCATTTATCAGAGCTAAAGTATTTTAAGAATTTTAAACAAATTTAGGCAAATCCTGACTCCTCAATGACTCCCATTATAAAATTAGAGATAAATTTCAAATGGAAGTTTTCATATCTTCTTCCAAATAAAATTTAGTAAAATGTTAAGAATTATATTAATTAAAAATCTAAATTTCTAATAGAAAATATCATTACTTATAGTTCAACAATAATTTGAGAATATAGTATCAGACTTTTGGAAAGGAATCATGGAAGATGAGACTGGAACAATAAAACCAGGTTATAAAAAGCTCTGTCAGGAAATACAGCAATAAATTGAGCATTTACTAGTATGAGTGTAAAAAATGTTCTGCACACATTATCTCAACTGAATGTTTATAATCCTTTGAGACAGGCATTAGTTTTCCCCCTTTTTCCAGAAAAGAAACTAAAGCTTAGAAATATTAAGAATTTTGTTCATGGTCACAGAGCTAGTAAGTGAAGGAACTGACATGTGAGCCTGTGGCTTCAACTCCAGATCCTAGGCCATTGAAAAGTACTAGAGAGTGAAGGAGACTAACAGTAACTTCATCTACATAAAGAAATAGACTGGGGATGGAATGGAGAGAGGGAGTAGTATCTATAGATTAATTAGGAGACTGTCAATAAGAGTACATGAGGGAGGCCTGGGATTGGACAGTGGCAGTAGAAATGTCTTTTCAGACCACTTTATCCCAGTCGTTTTTGAAAGGAGATAATAAAGCATACTGAGAATTCCAGTTCCTGCTTAGTAACAGAGGCTTGTCAGCGACAGACAGCTACAATCACACTGTACACATACCTGGTTGTCATTCAAACTACTGACAAATAATATATTCTTCACTCCTGGGCACAGAGATCTGTGCTTTTCTGCCCACTTAAAATTAGGTTTGGTCATATGATTGACTTTGACCTATAAATCACATGGGGGAATTACTTGCATCACTTCTGGGCAGATGCTTTAAGAACCAAAATTGGTACACAATGCTGTTTTATCCTCCACAACAGGGACACGGCCTGTGTCGATTCACACAGTATACTACATCAAATAACTAATAGTTATGGCTATGGTCCAGTAAAACTTAACAAATAGTTCTTGATTACAGTTCATGTGTGATTTTACTAACTATGTAGTCTGAAGAGGAGAAAGAAAAATGAAGAAAAATGAGCACAGTTTAAGAGACTTGTGAGACACCACAATCCAGACCAACAAAGGTAAAATGCCAGTCCCAAAGGCAAGGCAAGATAAAGGAGCAAGAAGAAAACTTGAATAAACAATGGTTGAAAAAAACAAAAACCAGAAAACAAAACAAAACAAAAAGATAAAAATCTTACATCCAGTAAGTTCTGAAAACTCCAAGTAGAATTTAAAAAGATTGACACCAGAATATCTTATATTCAAAATACTGAGAGACAAAGAGAATCTTGAAGGCAGCAAGAAAAAGGAGCCATTATACACAACAAGAGATCCTCAGTAAGATTAGAAGCCAGTTTCTCATCAAAAACCATGGAGGCCAGAAGCAGTGGGATGACATACCTCAACCAAAAATTCTATACCCAGAAAAATTATCCTTCAAAATAAAGGAGAAATTAACATATTTTTCTTGAATTAAAAGCGTGCCAGTTTTCGTTCTAATGAATGCAAGGCATTCATGTCAATAGGTGGCCTCCACGATCTCGGGGCACCTGGGTGGCTCAGTGGGTTAAAGCCTCTGCCTTTGGCTCAGGGTATGATCTCAGGGTCCTGGGATAGAGCCCTATATCGGGTTCTCTGCTAGGCAGGGAGCCTGCTTCCCCCCTCTCTGCCTGCCTCTCTGCCTGCTTGTGATCTCCCTGCCCCCCTTCCCGTCACATACATACATACATATATAATCTTAAAAAAAAATTGGCGGCCTCCAAAGGGCAATAAAAAATAAAATGCGTCCATAGGGTAGGTCAATTAATCAAACTTCCCACAGCCTTGAGGAGGAAGCAGTTTCCCATGAAATTGACAAAAATCAAAACTCAAAGTATGGTACTCAGAAATTTGTCACAAAAATTACAGAGAAGTTTCTTCTTCTTTTTTTAAAGATTTTATTTATTTGAGAGAGAGAAATAGATCACAAGTAAGCAGAGAGGCAGGCAGAGAGAGAGGAGGAAGCAGGCTCCCTGCTGAGAAGAGAGCCCGATGCCGGGCTCCATCCCAGGACCCTGAGACCATGACCTGAGCCAAAGGCAGAGGTTTAGCCCACTGAGCCACCCAAGCACCCCTAGAGAGAAGTTTCAAAAGAAAGAAATGCCTTTGATTTATGTCAAGTATGTTTTGGAGGGCTAAATAAGGTGATACTAAAAACTGTCACTACACCATTAAATTCAACATTTAGTAAATGTTGGCATTTATTTCAACAAACTCTATTATGCAGGAGATCTCAAATACATTCAGTGCCAGCCAAAGAAAATAACAGTGTGGTACACAACCTTATGGTTTGGGAGATGGAGGCGATGGACAGGAACTTTAAGAGTACAGCTAATTATACTGTGTTTCTCCGATCAACATAACTTACCTAAGTCTGATCTTTCCTTCCAAGTATAGCTCAAATCCTAAATACAAAACTTCCCCTGACAACCTAGTACTTTCCCTTAATGCTATTACCACTTTCATTCATTTGGCATTTGCTGCTCTATATCGCTATTATCTCTAAATAGTTCTCTCTTCAGTCACTTCTTACACCTCTCTAGCACCCTGTACAATTAATAGGAGGTACACACCAAGTGTTTGATAATGACAGTAAAGAAGAATCTCATTTCAGATTTTCAAATCTTTTTACCCCTCATTTTATTGAAGTATAACTGACATAGAATCCGTTTAAGATACAAAACATAAAAATTGTATCTCATCACTTTGTGATGAGAACTTATAAGTCTGCTCTCTTAGCAAGTCAGCATTTTGAATCTTAAAAAGATTTTGGAATGTGCTACACTTAATCTAGTAAATTTTGGCAATCCTAGATGAATTCTGGGATCAAGAGGCTTTGGTTCTCCAATCATAGTTATGGAAAGGCTCAAACGTTTCTTTCCTCACATTCCATATCTCATGTGTCACCACTACAGTCAACACAATTGTTTACTAGAATATCAATAATCAAAGTATTTCTGGATAAAATAAAATAATAGTATCTGGATGTGGTAAAACACATTCCAATAAAAGAAACAAAACTGTTTGAGTTGACTTACTGGCAGGCAGCCACTTTATTATTTATTATACTACTAGAGGAACTAGTACCAAGGTAGCCTTCCGGGAACAATAAAAAAAAATGGACAAAATAGAGGCAGCAACTATACTGAGACACTAAATAACAGGAAGCACAAGACTGTGAAAAAAAACAAAACAAAACAAAACAAAACAAAAACCCTTCTCGGAGAGAAGTCACTTTCCAGACCACCATGTAGGGCCAGAGAACCCAAACACAACATGACAGTCTTGTTATGGTCAGGGAAGTAGAAGCAGCCACTTGTGGAAAAGAGTACCAGCAGCAGAAGATCCAGAGAAAGGTTCCCCTCAAGTGCTTGTGAATACTAAGCTGTGTAAATATATGGTGAGACCCCATATTGCCTGCCAAAAACTAACTGCCAGGATTTTTGGCTACAAAGTTCATACAGGGCTGGGAGACTTTCCAGGTCTGACCAGCCAGAGACTAAAGACCTTGTTAAAGGACTAGGACATTCTGTGGACAGCTCAGAAAGGCTCAGCTAACCTAGTAAAGGTTGAAGCCATCTTAAAAACATACAAACAAGCTTCAAAAGGATCAAGGAGATCTACAACTTAACTGCCATTCAAACTAATCTCAATATTCCCTAAAGGAAAAGAAGAAAACTCAGACACTTGATAATGTCACACAATTTACATCATCCTATCTAAAATCACCAGACATCTGATATGACCCAGCAATTCTACTCCAAGGTATTTATTTACCCAAGATATATAAAGCTAACTGCACAGCAAACTGAGATTGTAATCTTAAAAAGGCAGATAAGTTTCAAAATTTCACTTTTCATTGTTTCTTTGTTTTCATAAGAACATAGTCATAGATTATCAGCATAAATTTTTAAGTGCTATGGGATTGTACATGAGGGATCAGCTATTTCTTGGTGCAAGGGCGAATAAGAGAGTTGAGAGGAAAGCTTAATATGTAAGATGTTTGACTTCAGCTTCTGGACTACCTCAAAGCACTTTGTTGTGTAAAACACACAGTTGGGGAGGCACACCAACTAAACAAATAGCAAATGAACAGAGACAATACAGAGGAATTGTGGTTTCAGTGTGCTAAAGGTAGAGGGAAAGTAGATTCTAAATGCCAGGCCAGAGTTTGGCTTTCATTTTGTGGTGATGGGACAGCAACAAGCATTTATAGGAGATTAATATCCCAAACATGTAGAGAATTCTTAAAATTCAATAACAACAAAAACCAAACAACCTGATTAAGGACTCCAACAAAGAGAAAATACTCAATATCACTAATCATTAGGGAAATACAAATCAAAACTAAAAACAAACAAAAATAGAAAATAAGTGTTGGAAAGGGTATGTAGGAATTACAATCCTTGTGGTCTGTTGGGCAAATAAAAGATACAATCACTAAGAAAAATGTTATAGCAGTTCCTCAATAAATGAAAAATAGAATTACCATATAATACAGCAATTCTACTGCAGGACACAAACCCAAATAAACTGAAATCTGAGTCTCAAAGACATATGTGAACACACCTGTTCATAGCAGCATTATTCACAACAGATAAAATATGGAAGGAACCCAAACGTCCATCAACAGAGAAATAAGCAAGCAAAATGTGGTGCAGACATAATTCAGAGATAGTGCAGCTTCAGTTCCAGAAGACCATAACAACCAAATTTTGAAAAAAGCAAGTCAGATGAATTTTTTTGGTATTCCGGCACACAGAGAAGTTATATTTACACTACACTGCTGATTTTTAGGTATGCAATAG
>JAPYYJ010004024.1:0-10871 GCA_028533885.1 Nasua narica
TTCCCGCAGAGCAGGGAGCTGGACGTGGGGCTCGATCCCAGGACCCTGGGATCATGACCTGAGCCGAAGGCAGATGCTTAACCGACCGACCCACCCAGGCGCCCCTAGTCTGCTCGATTTTAAGATAATTTAAAACGAGCGCCTGCGCCGGAGCTCGTTCCCCAAAGAGGCACTGGCTAGCTTGGAGTAACCCGCACCCTTGAACAGCTAGCTTGCTCTCGGCCCCCTTGACGGTGGCCCCACCGCCCAAGGCTCCTCTGTCTGCAGAGTTTCTGTGTCCACAGCTAGCCTTTCCACTTCCCACCAGGCAGCCTCCACTCACGCTGTGCTCTCGCTCCAGGTTCCAATGATTGCTTTGATTACAAACTTGCACAACTTTTGGGTTTAATTGTAGTAAGACACACAAACACACAATGGACCCTCGTAACCATCTTTAAATGCCCAGTTCGGTGGCCTTAAGTACGTTCACGCTCTTATGCAACCACCACTGATTTCCTCTTGCAAAACAGAAACTTCTACCTATTAAACAATAATCCCTCCGGCTCCTTCCCCGGAGCCCCCAGGAAGCATCATTCTCCTTTTTGTCTCTATGAATCTGATGGCTCTAGCTACCTCATATAAATGGAACCATACAGTGTTTGTCTTTCTGTGAATGGCTTATTTCACTGAGCGTCATGTCCTTAAAGTTGCCCAACTTTGAATCTAATTGTAAGCGTTTATACAATTAACTAGAGCTTCATAAACTGTAGGCGACTGGAACTCTCTAAGTCCTGTTTTGCTCATATGCCTTGTTATTTTTAATTTCTTGTCTGTGATTCTCCAGAAGGCAGTGTTTTCTGAGCCACATATACTGTGTGATACAGCAAAAGCGCTTCTATGCATCAGTCACTTGGAATGGTATCTGGTAGGTAACGACCACTCAATCCTCAATCGATATTAGCGACTATCATCATTCTCAAGGTCTCCCAAGACCAAACTGGGTCTGGGCTTGAATGATTCCAAATATTTGTTCTCTATTGCCTTGAAAAAGGGCAAAAGGGAAGACAAAGGAAGTGAAAGACACATCATACATGACCTTCAGATGGTAAGATCGATCAATAATGTAAAATCGAACATAACATCAGATGAATCTATAACCCGCTGGTAAATCCCTACGATGCCCTCAGTGAGAGAGCAGTCACAAAACCCTCCACTTAACAGATGCTGACTCTGCAGATGAGCTAAGGTGACCTTCCCGCGGTCACACAGTTAACCAGTGACTGTGCCGTCTACTATTCAGGTTCACTCGTCTCTCCGGTTTCAAAGGGCAGCTCAGCTGCGGGGGAGAAAGGACCACAGAGGACGCAGGAGGGCAGCTCCCACAGGCAGTGGCATGCTGGCTCTCGGGGAGGCAACCCGAGTTGCCTCTCTCCCTAGCCTGTCTGTTTGCTTTCTCTTCCCGGCAGGAGCCCCTCAGGCAGGTCAACCTCTGGGGCTTCTCCATAACGCTTCCAGGGCTGTGAAACTGGGAGTGTCCGGGTGAGATGGTCAAATAGGGCTCGGCACTTAGAGACACCTGCCTGCAGGTCCCGCTGGCAAAGATGCCCGGGAAATTCACCAAGTTGACAAAATGTCACTGTTTATACAATTAACGAAAGCCTCACAAACTGCAGCAGCCTGGAACACTCTAATCAGGGCACAGCCATCAGGTGGTGATAAATCCCTGTGTACTTAACACAAGCCCGTTTCTTTAGGGAGAGCAGGTGTTCTATGCAGGGAAATTCCCATAACTCCATATAAGGTGTGTGTCAAACACCAGAATTTTCGATCTTGCTTTAGTGAACGCCTAACTTAGACATGTGTGTCTCGATCTGTCTCCATGGAGATGGCTGTTTTAACCAACCAGAACATTCCACTTGTGGCTCAAATCCTTGGGCACACGAGTCGGCTCTATTTTCCAGACCTGCAGCCAAAGGGCACTGTTGGTCACCAACCAACCAGCCCAAGTAGGCTTGCAAATAAGAGAAAAGAAAGATGCTATCAGACTTTATCTCAGCTGGAGAATTAAGAGCAGAGAATCAGGCTCATTCCCAAATAACTTTCGATGTGGAAGGTCCCAGAGAGGAATGAGAAGCTCCTCAGGCCCCCCAGAGAAGCAACAGAAGGATGTCTGATTCATGGCTCTGAATTCAGACTCTGCTGGGGGCTAGCCTGGAACCACTCTGTGTTCTGGTGAGGCTAGCCTAGAACCATACTGTGAAGGCTGGCGCACCTTTCCCAGAGTCACCTGGGGTGTAGGAAGAGAACCAAATTTCCAGATACCGGGGGATAACAAGATAGTCTCTGTCCAAGGTTGGAAGGAATCAAACTGGTTAAGTACTGGTGCTGTGGCCTGGGATCACCACCAACAAGGCAGCAATGCTAGTAAGGGTTACTATACGACGTCTGAATTGTCCGTGGCAGTTTGCAGAATGAAATCCCAGGTAGAGATTCTTTTGGAGGACAGGCTTCAGGGATCCAGGACTTGCTCTTTAAATGTTAGACATAATTTTTTTTGTATCTACATAAGCCCAGTTCCTCTGGGACATATTCCATAGTTTTTAGCTTGTTCTCCAAGAATGCTGTGGCTAGAGGGAAGAACCACTGCCCCTTATGGGGACAGGGGCCGCCCCTCATCCCTCTCTGCATTCTGGAACACGGCAGGTGCAAAGGAGCGAGCAGAGCCCCATTTTACAAGGAAGGAAGTCGAGGCGCCAAGGGGGGGGGCATGTGACTTGCCCAGGGTCACACAGCTCCTGGTGAGGCTGGGCCAGAGCAGTCTTTTGACCCCAAGCCCGGGGATCGTCCCTCCGCGGACGTCGTCCCCACCCGGGGAGCTCTGCAGCAGGGAGGGAGGAGGAAAAGAGGAAAGCCGAGTGACAGGGTGCCCAGGGGCAGAAGCCAGAAGCCACGCCCAGGCGGATGTGCTCAGGGCCACAGGGTCTTCTCTGCCACTCCTGGGGTAGAGTCGGCCGGCACCATGGCCGCTGTGGGGGGCCGCTGGGGCCCCTCCAGGGCTGAGAAGTGGGCAGCTGGAGCAAACCACATTACACAGCACAGAAGGCATCTCCTTTGACCTCTGGGCCTCGGGGCGGAAAAACAGCGCCAGATGGTAGCTGACGGCCTGCTGATCTCCGTAACAACCACGCAGCCCCGCTCACCCCGATGCCAACTTCTCCGAGGACCTAATGGGCAGCTGGCACCCAGAAGCGGCCCCACTGCCCTCAGCCCCAGCTCCGCCCGGGCTGCAGCTCTGCCTGGGACAGCCGGCTGACCCGCAGACCGCTCGCCCGCTCAGCAGACCCCCCTCCCTGACTTGGTCCTATCCCTGCCCCTGGGCCCTCCTTTTCCCAAAGCACTCAGCAGCGAGCCGGGGATTGTCTCTCGCTGGTGTGCCCCCTGGCCTGGAAGTACTGCCGGAGCAAGGCCCCGAGAGCGGCCCCGTACACACCTGTCGGAGGGAGGGATGGAGGCAGAAAAAGGGTAGGGACCTAGATGGTCTTCCTGAAAGGAGAGGAAATGAGCCAACTCTAATGGACGGGCAGCACCTGGCTAGTCAAGGTAGAGCAGGAGGGAGGAGACGCCTTGGTGGAACCCCAAGTGGCCTACCATCCGCCCCAGAGGGGAAGCAGGCCTCCCCAGCCATTCCTAGGCTATGGCAGGAAACAGGAAGACTAGCCAAGGCCACTCTGCTGATTCCTCTGTGACCCTGGGGACCTTATCCCAGGTCCCAACATACGGTGAACCGGAAAGATGAAACTGGCAGGTGATCGCCTCAACTCACCACCTGCAGGTCCCAAGGAGCACCGGGGGGCAGCCTTTGGCAGAGGGGCCGCTGGCTTCGTGGTTGGGTTACACTCAGTGACAGGGAGCCTGCAACCCCAGCACACCACCAGGAAGTTGCCAGGGGTCATGGTCAAGAGCAGAGATCCCACGAGCCAAGCCTGAGTCCACCGTCCAGCTCCCCTGATACTTAGGGAGCCTCAGGGCCTTGGACATGTCACTCAACCTCCTGGCTTGGCAAAGGGAGAAGGGACTACAGAACCCTCCCCTCACGCCCGTTGTTTGCTCTACCCCAGGCTCCATGTGACTGGGGCTTGAGACCGGAAACGCCCCATCAGTGTGGGCGATTATCATCAGGACCCTAGAGCCTCCCCAGGTAAATGCGGTTACAGAAAAGCTGTGGAGCCTCCAGCAGGCAACTGGCTCTCTCTGAGCCTCAGTTTTCCCATCTGCGAACTGGGGTAACAACCATCCCTGCTTCATAGGGTTGTTCTGAGGATCTGATGAAGCGGGAACAGAAACCCCAGCCCAGCACCCTATGTCCTGAAGGCCCGGGCGTGTCCCGGCCTCCACGTTACCTGCAGCTCGGCAGCGGTCACTTTGTGGTAGATGAGCTCCTCGTCACGGCGCTTCTCCTGGGGGATGGTGATGTTGGCCAGCGCCGTCTCAAAGTCCAGGATCTGTTGCATCTGGGGCCGGATGGCATCCTCGTCCCCGCCACCCAGCAGCTTGCCCAGCTGGACCATGTAGTTCAGGTATCCTGTCAGCACCTGTGGGCCCGGCGCCCTCGATATGTCAGTGCCGTCACCCATGCATGGCCCGCTGGACAAGGGCGGCGGGCGGGGCCAGCCCACTGCAGGGAAGGTTCTGGCTCCGTGCCGCCTCACTGGCTGCCCACGGCACTCGGGACAAAGCCCCCAGGCCCCCGGCAGGTGGGTCCCTGCGGTCCCGGCCCACACCCGCTCTCGGATGCCTGTCGTGTGAAAGTTACCAACAGACCACCTTTCAGCTCTTAGAACACATATTTCTGAGCTGCGCTTCTCCACTGTGTCCCCAGATCAGAATTAGGTTCCTGTGCTCGACTTTCTCAGCTCACCCTTGAGTGACCACAGTTGGTCACTGTGCCTCGAACTGGGTGTTTAGTTACTGAACGGCTGCCTCCCCTGCTAGACTCCAAGCCCCGGGGGGGCGGGGACCACGCCCATCTAGGTCGCCACTATCCGCCCAGCAGGAGGCATGGGGCAGCTGCCGGCTCAGTACAAGTGGGCGGGTAGTGCAGGGAGGGACGAGGACCCGCAGGCGAGGTTCCCCCCAGGACATCATGAGATGCACAGGTTTCTGAGTTAGCAGGTCTGGATGTGAATCTCAACCTCACCGATGTGGGACCTTGAGAGGGTCACTTAGTGTCTCAGCCTTGCTCGTTCCTCTGAAAAGGCAAGGTAAAAGTAACGGCCTCGTGGCAGATGAGGGGAACGAGGTTCAGAGACATCCTGTACGTGCAGGGTTACTGGGAGGGCCAGAGGGGAGTATGTGAGAGGCCTAGCACCCACAAACGACACTGGCCATTACTGCTGTCTCGCTTGACACTGGGGACAAAGGATACCTGTCCTTGTTTCTTGTGCCCACTATGCCTGAAAGTGAAACAGCCAAACTGAGGGGGGTCTCTCTCCCCTGCAGGGACTGCCTGGCACCCATCGGTAAGCGACACCTCTATACAACTCCAGCTTTGAGGAACCACGCAGGAGTGGACCCTGAGGGGACACCCGGGGGTAAAGCGTCATGGGTGTGGGCTGGGAGCCACTCCCTCTGAATCCCACTCACCTTCTCATTTTCAGTTTTGTTCAGATAATAGTCTCTTGAGGGTAAGCCCAGGCCGGACTGGTCCACCTGGAGAGGAAGGCAGGAGTGAGGGGGGCCCTGCCACACGTGCACACACGTCCACTGTCGGGACAGCGGGCACATGGCAATGCAGGACCAGCCTGGGACCCAGCAGGAGCAGGAGCGGCTGGCTGAGGCCCCCTCTGGGGGGCGCCCACCCAGGGCGGGGACAGACACAGGTCTGGCCGCGTACCTGCCCAAACACAGGGATTCTGGGCCCTTCTGGAGCGTCAGAGCCACCCTCCTCTCTCAGCCTCTCCGAGGCCTGGCACAGCGCTTCTGCTTAACTAAATACTTCCCCAGACAGTGCGGGGGTTTACAGCCTCCCGCACCCTGCCCGGCCTTCGTCAAGCTACTGAAGCTTTCCCATCCTCCGGGTCTCCCTCTGGAAAATAGGGGAAAAGGGGTCTCCCGCTCAGCGCTGGAGGGAGGACTGGAGGAGAGATCGCCGGGAGAGGGTGTGCGGGGGGTGTGGCAGGTAGGGGAGAGTCAACTCCTGACCAGCAGCCCGAAGAGCCTCGTGGCCACCCCCGGGCCGACCTAGAGTCGGTGTTACTACGGTTCCTTTGATTGATAAGGAAACTGCAGCTCAGTGAGGTCACTTGCCCGAGGTCATGCGATGAGGGAGAGACAGAGCTGGGTGGGAACCTCAGCCCAGCCCCGGCTCCTGGCTCCTGCATCTGTGGGTGGGCAGGCCAGGGGGTTTGCCGATACCAAGGCAAGGGCAGGCTCCGGCAGGAAGAGAGGGACTCAGGGCCACAAAGGCCGGGCGCTGAGGCTGGGGGGCCAGGAGGTGGCTTTAGCTGTGTCCAGGAGTTGACATCACTCTTGGGGCCCACAGTGACCAATCCGAATCCCGGAGATTCAGCTGTGCCGTAGTGACCGTCCCCCACCCCCCCATCCTGCACCCGAAAATGGTAGGCTGCACTTTGATGACTTCTCCCCTATAAAAATCCCACGGTTCAGAGCCTCCAGAAATAACCCCAGCTCCGAAACCAGGAGCCTGTAGCCCAGGGCACATCTGCCCCTAACCCTGGCATTTGCAAGATTCAGAACAGGTCATGAGGTCAAACGCAAAGCATGCCCATTCCTCTTCCCGGGGCTCCAGGCCGGCTCACCTGGATCACGTTGCTGTTGGAGTTCTTGGAGTCGGCACTGACGTAGACGGAGAAGAAGGGGGAGGTGCGGTAGTGAGAGGTGACCACCTGTAGAGTGTCCTGGAAGTTGTCTTTGTCCCAGGGCCCCGTGATGTTCCAGCCCCCTAGCTGTGGGGAGCGAGAGGGAACAGCGAAGTGATGAGGTTGGCAGGGAGACACCGGTGTGAATTCTGCTTCCATCGCTGATCCGTGGCCTTGGAGCGGCCACCTGACCTCTCTGAGCCTCAAGAGCCGGTGAAAGGGATGGTCTTCATCAGAGTTTCTGACCAGCACACAGTAGACGCTGCCGGCGGCAAGACTGATCCTGAACAAGCGACCCAATGAATGCATGGGGCAGCTGCTCTCGGGGACGGAGATGGGAAGGAGACTTTGCCCGGACCGTGTTCACTTGACATCATTGCTATCACAGCATAAACTCAATTGTGCTTATGGGAGAAAAAGGCTCCATTTCTTTAAAAGGTTGATAAAGGGGCGCCTGGGGTGGCTGAGTCGGTTAAGTGTCTGTCTGCCTTCAGCTCAGGTCATGATCCCAGGGTCCTGAGATCGAGCCCCGCATCAGACTCCCTGCTCAGTGGGGAGCCTGCTTCTCCCTCTCCCTCTGCTCTTCCCCTCTGCTTGTGCTCTCTCTGCCAAATAAGTAAAAATTTTTTTTATTAATATTTTATTTACTTCTTTGACAGAGATAGACACAGCGAGAGAGGGAACACAAGCAGGGGGAGTGGGAGAGGGAAAAGCAGGCCTCCTGCAGAGCAGGGAGCCCAATGTGGGGCTTGATTGCAGGACGCTGGGATCATGACCTTAGCCGAAGGCGGACGCCTAATGACTAAGCCACCCAGGCGCCTCAATAAATAAAATATTTTTAAAAAAATTAAAAAAACAAAAGATTGATAAAGCAGTGGGCACTAATTTCTCTTAGAGCTGGGATTTTTTCCCCCAAGTAGGCTCCATGTCTAACGTGGGGCTCAAACTCACAAGCCTGAGATCAAGAGTTGCCTGCTCTACTGACTGAGCCAGCCGGGAGCCCCAGAGCTGGGATTTCTGTAATCTCCTGGGCTCCCTGGCTTGGCACATGCTGGCAGGGGGGGCCTGTGCCAGGGGGAGGGCTGTCCAACCCTGGTGCCCACGGCTCCCGACCCTGCTGTGATGCCTTCCCAGAGCCAGGCTGTGAGGTGGGGCACTCAGGGAGCATGGGACGGCCAGAAATCATTCACGGCCACCTTCTGTGGGTGCCAGGCAGCCTGGCTAGCTACGGGCGGCCCCCCAAGAGTCCATGCAAGGCTGACTGGGAGACCACTCAGCAAGAACCTCCCTGCGGAAGGATGCGGAGGCCTGGGGTAAGCGGGGCCCTCCTCCCGGGGGGGGGAGGGTTCTGCCTCAGATCCAAGATTCTCTGCGGTCCTTCTAGAACATATCCTTCCTCACACACAGACATGCCCTCGGGGGAAAAAGCAGCAGCAAAGTAGAGAAACATTTTCTCTGTAAATATGGTCTCTATCCCACACACAGATGCACAGAGACACATGCACGTGGCAGAGATCCACAACGATGCTGACATATACCGCCCTGAATACAGAGACTCCCACCCACAGACACAGGTGTGTACACACGAGCACAGGCATGAGTGTGCAGACACACACACGCAGACACACACGGCCCCAACGGGTTCTCCAGTCCAGCTGGGTGAGGCGGCTGGGGGTGCGAGGTGGCCGGGACCCAGCGGTTCCCGAGGCAGGGGGCAGGCAGGTGGCACAGGCCAGAAGAGAGCCAGGAAAGCCGGCTCGAGGAACTCACCTTCTCGATCAGCTCCATCAGGGGCTTGGCCTTGAGCTCCTCGATCCTGGTTTCGTTCATACACGCACGGTAGTATACTTGGGCCTTCCTTTCTGCTTCGCTCACACTGGCCGTGGAATTTTCTGGAATGATAGGAGATAGCAGTTTGCCACCTGCCTCCATTTGCTCCGTGGGTGGCCTGGGGAAGTCCTTCCAGAAGCCTGGGTGTGCTCAGCTGTAAAAGGCCCTAGGATTTCTGCCCGTCAGGACAGCCGCAAGGCCTCACAGCGGGTACGTGACTGTCCTGGGCAAAGCCCGGCAAACTGAGGTGCTTCCTCATTTTTGCCGACTGCAAATAAGAAGAGCATTCATGTTTCTTCCCGTCCACCAGTCAGGTTTGTAGACGTGTTCCTTGGGTGGCAATACAGGGCCACCCAGCAGGAGAGCCTGCTTTCCCTGCTGGCCAAGGTGTGACCCAAATGCCCTGCCTGGTATGCGGGACAGAGGCCCGTCTTGGTTCTCAGATCCCAGATGACCTCTCGTGATAGACGGGAGCCGAACAGAAGCTTCCAAGGCCTCGTGCACTAGGAGTTTACTTTGCCCTTCCTCCTCCGAGGGGCCAGCCTCGCTCGTCAGACGTACAGTTGACTGAGTGCTGCTGCCATGTCTCTTCCTGACTCCGCAGACAGCACGCCTCATCCTTGCACCAGGACCCCTGGGAGACTGCTCATCCCCTTCTCCGTCTCCCTGTCCTTGGTGTCCTGGTCCAGGAGCCACCCGCTGAGGGCCACCCTCCTGCACGTGCACCAGCACAGGGCAGAGTCCTGCCTGCGCCCAGTAAAGGCGACCACATCCTGTGGTCGGGCCATGGAGGACCTACTATGTGCCTGTTCGGGTCACGAAGGGCCTACTATGTGCTGGGGCTCCTGTGCCTGAGCCTTCGTCTCAGAGCCCTGCTCCAGATCGTGCCTGGGTCCCTGGCCCCCTCGATTCTGTCTATCTGCCTTGCTCCCTCCCTGGGGACCTCCTTCTTCCCTGCTCCAGGCACTTTTCCTCATTTCAAATTCATTTCTTTTGGACCCAGAAACTCCTACCTTTGCTTCCTTCAGAGACCAACCCCTCCCCCAAGCCCCACCTTTTTCTGTTGTTGTTGATTCTACTATTTTTAAGAATTAATAGGGAGGCCTGGGTGGCTTAGTCGGTTAAGCGGCTGCCTTCAGCTCAGGTCATGATCTCAGGGTCCTGGGATCGAGCCCCACATCGGGCTCTCTGCTCAGCAGGGAGCCTGCTTCCCCCTCTCTCTGCCTGCCTCTCTGCCTACTTGTGATCTCTCTCTCTGCGTCAATTAAAAAAAAATCTTAAAAAAAAAATAAACGTGTGCTCGCTTCGGCAGCACATATACTAAAATTGGAACGATACAGAGAAGATTAGCATGGCCCCTGCGCAAGGATGACACGCAAATTCGTGAAGCGTTCCATATTTAAAAAAAAATAAAAATTAAAAAAAAATAAATGTAAGAAGTTATTCACCATGTAGAAATGAAGGGAGAGGGCCCTGGGTTTGGAGGGAGTTGGAGAGTTTGGGGAAACATGAGAAGCACAGAAGGGCTGTCTGGAGAAAAGATGCCCATTCGATGTGGCCCATGGTGCAGAGGGCATGAGGTCACTCGGGCTCCCCCAGCCCTGTCCCAAGAGCCTGCCTGCCCTCCCCCTGTTCTTCCGATAACCAGGATCCTGGTTTTCTCTGGGCAGAGAGCATCCACCCGCATCTTGCTGAAGTCAGGATGACAGCCCTAAAGAGGGCCTGGGACCAGCCTGGGATCGTCAGAAGGGAGATGCAGAGACAGGAGAACCCCGAGAGAGGCAGAGGTCCTGGGGCCTGAGTAACGAGGGCCTCTGGGGGGCACACACAGCCCTGGGGACCACAGGCTGCCGTGCTACAGAGGCCTGGAAATACCAGTGTGTCCCCCATGTCCCTCCAGAGCATGAGAGGAGGCCTCTCGGAGGGGAGGGAAGAAATGGGGAGAGCTGGACTTCTCCCTGCTCTTCACGCTCAGGAAGCAGAACTGCAGGGAAAGCAAAGGGGGAGCTTCCCCCCCACCCCCCACCCCCTGCCTAGGAGCCTCCTTTCTCTGACAATGGCTCCCAGCAGCGAGGCTCTTAGAAGGGAAAATACAAGAATGTCATCGCTCACAGCAGCCTGGAGGCGGCATCTCACCGTCCACATGCGGCTCTGGCCATGACCCTGAAATGCCAGGGCCAGGGT
>JAPYYJ010004025.1:0-10869 GCA_028533885.1 Nasua narica
CAAAAATAGTATCATGCTAATTTTCACTATCAATTAAGTATATACTTGATTATTAGCTTATCTAGTCTTCCCCGGGTCTTAAGGTAATGCGTAATTGTTGTAAGAATTAGGTAAAATTTGGGGGCACCTGAGTGGCTCAGTGGGGTAAAGCCTCTGCCTTCGGCTCAGGTCATGATCTCAGGGTCCTGGGATGGAGCCCCACAACGGGCTCTCTGCTCAGCAGGGAGCCTGCTTCCCCCTCTCTCTCTGCCTGCCTCTGCCTACTTGTGATCTCTCTCTCTCTCTCTCTAATAAATAAAATCTTTAAAAAAAATATTGTACGTTTCTTTTCCATCTCATTTTTAAATGGTATATATGCAAGTTTTGAATTGTCTTTTTAAATTTTCAACGTGTAGTAGTGGCAAGGAAATTTTTGTTATGACATATACTGAATTAAAATAGTTTTTAACAGGGGCGCCTGGGTGGCTCAGTCGTTAAGCCTCTGCCTTCAGCTCAGGTCATGATCTCAGGGTCCTGGGATCGAGCCCCACATCAGGCTCTCTGCTCAGCAGGGAGCCTGCTTCCCCCTCTCTCTCTGCCTGCCTCTCTGCCTACTTGTGATCTCTCTCTCTGTCAAATAAATAAATAAAATCTTTAAAAAAAAAAGAGGTAAAATTTGAATAGGAAGGAAGAAAGGTCTTCAGAAGAGAACAGTAGGTCCTGGTGGAGGTGTTCAGGCCATTCAGCTGTAAGATAACTAAAGGGGTAAAGATATAAATGCTCTCAACCTACTTCAAGATTTAACCAAAGATTGCTGAAGTAGCATATTCTGAAGTACTTGGTTAATTGTAAAACCTAAAATAAACTATGTTTAAAGTAAGAGTAAGACTACCTACATTTTCAGTTATGTATTTTATCATTTCTATACCAGAATAACTTGGGAGACTAAATGTTAAATACACTTGTTGAGAAATATCATTGTCTATTTAAATATATACTTTGTAACTGTAAATTATGATTGTTATTAAATGTCTAATGTTTAATAACAATTATTATTAAATGTCACCTGGGTGAGGTGTCACAATTTCCTCTGAGAACATTTTAATTAAATTATGTAATGCTCTGTCTATGCACTGATGATAAAAGCGCTTTGCATTCCATATCAACAGAAGTCATATATTCACAAATCTCATCTACAAAGGTAATTTCTGGTTGATATATGAAGTTCTTTTTTTTTTTTTTTAAAGATTTTATTTATTTATTTGAGAGAGAGAGAGAGAGAGAATGAGAGAGAGGAAGAGGTCAGATGGAGAAGCAGACTCCCCCCCTGAGGAGGGAGCCCGATGCGGGACTCGATCCAGGGACTCCAGGATCATGACCTGAGCCGAAGGCAGTTGCCTAACAACTGAGCCACCCAGGCGCCCCGATATATGAAGTTCTTGAGCAAATATAGGTCTTCCTGTAAAACTGTACCAGATGATAAAAGATCAAAGTGTAATTCATTCCCCAACCTCACTGAGAGGCTCAATTTAGTTCGTTAGGGTAAAAACATAAAAGGGGGACATGGGTGAAACAGGAGAAGGAATTAAGTGGAGACCTGCATCGGAGTCCCACTTCTACCATTTAATAACCACATCCACTTGGGCTTTGCCCAGCTGAACCTCAGTTTCTTACTCTGCAAAATATTTATTATAACAGCATCTCTTTTGCATAGTTCTTAGAATAATAGAATGAACATGTGTGAAAAGTACTATACAAACTATAAAGTCTTATGTAAATATGTTATCTCTTTACCAATGTGATATGGACCACAGCCTAACACCATCATTCCATGGTCATCAAAATTGATATCATGCTCCTGAGGAGGAAAAAAAAAAAAGACACAGAAATTATTATGTGTTATTCTTCAATCTAATTAAACTCTTTGTCCTGTCACTGAGTCTGTCTTTCTCATTGTTTCTTTTACTGACGTGTATCCTCTACTAGTCTCTGGGAACTCCTAGTATAATGTATAAACTCTACTTAGTCACAAAAAATAAGTTCAATTTTTTTAATTAAACAGACATGAGAATACAACCATAATTGTATGTTCACATAGCTGTTATCCTTATTATATTTTTACTTGTCTGATTTCACCATCTTAAGGCAGTTCTGAAAAGACTGAGTACAGAAAGACATTATCACATCTGACCCACATGATGTCACTTTTAATACCAAGATTACTAGATAAGCAAAAACACAAAAATTGTATTCCCCCATGTGGACAGTTTACTAAATCTAGAGCTTGCTGCATATAACAATTTGGCAGTTCCTACCTGACCATTGTAGGTAACATAGAGGTAGTTTGTTACTGATGGGTATTCTGCAGCCAGTGTATCGATCTGCAAGAGAAAATAAATAAATAAATAAATTGGGATTTTATTTCCCTTGTTGCATTTTTTTCAAGAATAAAAAATTGTGCTGCATTCATATTCCTTTAATGCCTCTTACTGTCAGATACAAAGACAGATAAAAAGGTAGGTACAATTCAATTACTTCCTAATTCTGAAAATGAGATTAGGTGGAGGAACAATGATATAATCTAATTATCATTTGACCAATAAATAATACACACCCTAGAGCATCACTGATTGATTACAGCAGTACTTTTCATGTACTTAGCAAAATGGTCATAGTCAACTGGTTACCAGGAAAATTCACCCAGACAACTACCTAAAGCAGCTCAAATCAGAGCAAAACGACCTATATGTAAGAATGTTTTTGGTTTGCAAATTAATGCGTAGGATTTAAGTTACCTATGGCACTGAGCAACTCAATGACAAAAATACCTTAAAGCTTAGGGAAGAGGGGGAGGGGACAAGGTCTCATTGAACATATTTGGAAAAAGTAAATCAATTCAGTTCTCAAAGGCCAGGAGCTCAGCTTAGTGAGCAAGAATTCAGGGCCGACAGGGCAGGTTAGCGTAAGGCAGGTGAAAAGGAAGAAAGATAATTGCTGAATAGAAGATATTCAGCATCAAGCCCGAGACCAAAGGGGATGCACGGGCCCCCTCAGCACGTGGAGAAAAGTCAATAATTTTAAAGGACAAAAACCAGCTGGTGGTACTTTAAGTCAAAGCATCCCTCCACTAAAGTCCAAAAAAAAAAAAAAAATCACAATGGTACACCTATGAAATTCTTGTGTGATTGTCATGAATACTAGATGAGCTCATTATGCCCAACCCTATCACAATGAATACTAAATGAACCATAATGATGGGGCACTTAAAATAAAGTATCACCCTGTAAAAAGTTAGTGCCAAAATAGATAACTATTCTTTTCAAGAGGTCAGCCACCACGCTAGGGTATTTCAGGTCCTTCTATTACACTAAGGATTTATCTTATCACAGATATATTTGCACATGGGTCAAAAAGTAAAGGAGAGGTCATTTTGATTTTTTTTCATTTAGGCAGAGAAAACTAGGTACCCACTCTTACCTTTACATCCCAGTGCCCCTTCAACCTTTCCCTTTTAAGTTTAAATCAATCCTGTGTTGAATAAAATTGGTGGCATCATGGGTATCGATTAGACAAGTAGAATCATTTTTGAATTCCACCCCTCTTTCTACTGGCGATGGCTCTGTGACTTGGTGCCCATGTTTACTCCTTGAGGAAAGGGAAACACCTTTACCTGTTTAACCCAAGGGTGGATGTTTTTCTTTAGCCTCAGCTCCCTTGTTTGGGCCTCAGTCAGCCCAAGGCATTTTGAAATCTGCTTGTCTGAGAACCCGATCTCCTTTGACTTTTTCAGGGTTTCTTCTGTAATGGACTCACTAGATTTAATGAGAAAGAGAAATTCAAGTTTAGAACAGACACAGTAAGAACCAGTGAACTGTTAAATTTCAAAAACACCAAAGTCTCCTTATTTTCCATCTTCAACATGTTTAGATCTCTTGTTTTAAAAATGTACAAATTAAACAGCTCACTAAATCTTCTGGCTTCTATGATATCTTTCAGTATTTTCAAAGCTGACCTTTCAAACATGTGGTTTCCTACTTCCACAACCCTGACACCTTATTCTCTTCTTATTTCCTGAAAAATGGTTTCTGCATTTATTATCTTAACAGATCTCCTCTTTCAAAATAATCATGGGCCTTCCTCTTACTAAATCTTACTCTTACTAGGAATCTTTTTCTCAAGTTTCTTCTCCTCAAACTGTCAACATATGACCTGCTTGATGTTTCATCCTTTAAAAATATCGTCCTCTGGCTCTAATAGGTTCGTTCTCACCCCACTTTATAATTTGCAAAAAAATTATTTACTGGTGTTTTTTCTCCCCCAAGTCTCTATCTTTTGTTTCCAAATTTAAAACTAAAGGTCTGGCTACCTTTTCTCTTCCTCTAAATTTAACTTATATTAAATTAAGTTAAATTAACTTATATGTTTGGCTCAAACATCGTAAGTAATCAATAATTCCCAAATCTGTAGTTCCTTCTCTAATGTCTGATTTATGCTCCATCCAGGTCTTTATATATAGGATATTCAAGAATCATCTTCACCTGGGAATCCTAACATTGCATCAGACTGGCTACACTCTCCATGAACTGTCTCTTTTTACTAATATCACATATCAGTCTGTATCGACAAGATAGTTCTCTATGATTTTTTCCCAACCCATAGTGTTGACTGTACTTGTGCGGTTTTCTCACCTGTAGTGGCTTTGACATTCCTATTACCTACCCAATTGCTCTCCAACTCCGAGCCACTCTTTATAGGTCAACTAGAGCCAAGTTTCATCCATAAGATTTCTACCCTTACCCACAGATCTTCCTGGGCTCTTCACTGACTCATTTGCTTGCTGCCAGGAGCATAGCTGGAACCATACTGCTTAGCATGTCAGTATTGCCAATATTTTTAATATTTCCTAGCTTTTATTCACCAATCTGACTTTTTTCCTGCTAGATTCATGTTCCGTGATGACAAAGAATACATCTGGCTTGTTTATCAGATCATTCCTTAAAGATTAGCAGGCTAGACCCACAGACAACATTCAATAAATGTTTATTAAATGAATAAAGGAAACCGAACTTCAACAGCTTTTGTAGAAAAGACAAAGTTATTAAAATCAGCTTATAACTAGAATTCAAAATGTAATACAAAAGGCTAATCCAAAAAATAATTTGTAAAGAGCCAAAGTACAGAAGAATAAAATACTTCTGTAAAAGTATGTCTAACTAAATAGCTATGGGACAGCTATTTCAAGCAATAGTCAATACAATAAAATTCAATTATAACAGTCTGATAGTCAATACAATGAAATTAAAATTCAATAGTATGTTCTGAGAAGATCTAATAATAAATAAAACATTTTCATTGAAATTCTGCTAATAGAATGTAGTTGAATCAAATGTATTGCATTTTGTCCATTCTATTCTTCAATCTTCTTTCATTAATTCATATTCTGAGTTTAGAGAAGAGAGAATCAAGCTGGTGTATTTAATACCTATTCCTCTGGCTTTTGGATATCAGTCCTAGTTTGGACTTTTACAGCTATGTCTCTTCCCAATTTCCTTTTTCTATGGCACTTAAATTTCCTTCTGTCTCTCAAGTTAATTCATTATTTCTTCCCAACATATTTAATGTCTCTTTTCTCTATTCTCATTTTGATTTTTTTAATCTTCCCAAGTATTTGATAAACAGTCTCCCAGAGCAACACATTTTCTGTCAAATTCTTGAATATAATCTGATTATTAAGTATGATTAGTCACTTGCTATGTGTGCCACGTACTGGACTACATGCTCTAGAACTATGCTGTCCAACATGGTAGCAACTCCTCACATGTGACTATTTAAATTAAAAGTGTTAATTAACTCAAAAATTTTTAAATTAAACTTAAAATCACAATGGTACACCTAAATCTAAAATCTAAATTTTATCTAAAATCTAAATTTTAGATTCACAATTGCACTAACCACTGATCGAGTGTTCAATAGCCATATGTGGCCAGTGATTACTGTTACTGTATTAGATGGTGTGGATTACAGAATATTTTATTGTCACAGAAATTTCTACCTAGGCAGTGCTGCTCATGAAGATATAAAACAATATTTGAGACAATGCAATGATAGAGAGCGATTCAAAACATTTTATGGAGAGATAAGCTATGTGGTGCAATGTGAGGTCAGAGAAAAGAGATAACAATGTGAGTGGATGTAGTAGAGAAATACTATGGCAGTAGAGGGATGAGAACAGAGCCATAAAGAAAGTTCAGCTTTATATGGATGAAGGAGTTGACAGATGTACTGTAGGCAAGGGTAACTGTGTCTGCAATAATTTGAGACCACGATGGGCATGGCAGGTATAGAGTACATACTGAGGATTTGTAGTTAGTAGCAAATTATGAATGGTGAAGGTGGGACAACATTCACTGTCATTCTTATATTAGTGCTTTAACAGTGAACATGCGCTGTGTCTCAGGCTCTATGCTACCTATTTTACTTTATTTTTTTTAATTCTTTATTTAAATTCAATTTAGTTAGCATAGAATAGATTATTAGTTTCGGGGGTAGAATTTAGTGAGTGATTGATCAGCTGCTTATAACACCCAGTACTCACTACTTCAAGTGCCCTCAATACCCATCACCCAGTTACCCCATTTCCCCCACCTCCCCTCCAGCAACCCTCAGTTTTTTCTCTATAGTTAAGAGTCTCTTGTGGTTTGCCTCCTTCTTTGTTTTTATCCTATTTTATTTTATTTTATTTTATTTTATTTTATTTTATTTTCTGTGCTACCTATTTTAATGATGGAGACATAGATATTGAACCTCTACATTCAGAGAGGTCAGAGTATATTAAGAGGCAAACAAATAGCCGTTGATGTGCCTGCACAGTGCGAGGTGCTGAGGAGAAATGTACGCAAGAATAGCCCAGGGCTCAGGAGAAATGCTCCCAGCTGCCACTGGGGAAGTATGGAAAGGTCTTGCCCAAGGGATGACTGCTGAGCTCCTGAGGGCTTTTGAAACACCCAAGTTTCTGGTGTTTACCTTTAGTCTTGCAAAATAGAAAAAAAAATGAGACAAGAGCAGAAGAAGAATTTGTTGCTATTTGTTTTGGAAACATATATTTTCACTTTTCTTGCCAAGATTATGTTCCTAAATCAATTGCTCCTTTGTTTATGGGCGAGTGTGCATTCAGCCTCAAAGTGGAAGTACTTGATAAATAAGCCATTTTTTCTCAATTAGAACTATGCATGATGTTCTTTTTAAATAAATATATTTAACTGTGAGTTTTATGAAAGATAAATCATATTAATGTTTACCTGCATGGTGAAAGGCTACACATTTTCTCTGTGATCTGCAATTTTGTTAAAAACATACGTATGAAGCTTGAGTTAGGTGGAGAAATACTGTACATATAACATTAAGCCAATTCTTACCCTTTGATTTTTCTACCTACTTGCTAGAACATTTTCCCATACTTGGTGCGTAGCAGTAAAAGAAAAAAATAAAAATAAACAGATCTTCAGTAAGACATTTCTTTATTATTGCAATAACTGAGGCAAAACCCATATTATGTTACTATATCAGTAGCCACAATAACTTAAATGACTAAATCCTAACCCATTGAGCAGCAATCCAGACACGCTCAGGAAATATAACTTGAAAAGAGTCGTTACACCTGTAATTACGATTACGGACTAGCAAAAACGCAAGTTCTTCAAGTCCAAAGAAAACCAGAAGTAATACATTTATCTTGAGCACTTTGGGTGATGTTTTTCTATGTTTTTCTATTTTTTTTCCCTTGCTTGAGTGATTTATTTTTATTTCTTCTTATAAAGAATATCAGTCAATTCTTCAAAGGTTGCTAAATTGCTTTAAATGAAAATTATAAATAATGGTATTAAACAAACAAAAAAAGAAACCATTTAGATTCCTCACATTTCCATTAGGGATGAAATAAATTTGCATTTTTTTGTCCACATTCAACAGTGCAATCTTTTCTATTGCTGAAATATCCACTTATTATTTTCCACCAAAGAGACCAATAGAGCATATAAAAACATCTCTAGCAAAAATGCAGTCTTCCTCCTCCACTCATCAAATAAAATTGGACTCTTACTGAAAAGAAGAAAGAAAGAAAGAAAGAAAGAAAGAAAGAAAGAAAGAAAGAAGGAAGGAAGGAAGGAAGGAAGGAAGGAAGGAAGGAAGGAAGGAAGGAAAGAAAGAAAGAAAGAAAGAAAGAAAGAAAGAAAGAAAGAAAGAAAGAAAGAAAGAAAGAAAGAAAGAAACACTGATTGATAGAATTGGCCTCATGCATAAAAGTAAAGCGAATTAATTCTGTGCTCAGCTCTGGTGGCAAAAAACAGCTATCTGTCACTAAGACGAACTCAATCATTACTGCTCCCCGTACCATCTCCACAGCCAGAGAGTTTTCATTATTTAATGGGGATGCCTGAGAAGAGCAACAGTAACACAGAGTAATGAATCACAAAAGATAGAATTTCAGGATGGGGCTGAAAACCTACTTCTCCATAGGCAACCCCTCGATTCTTACCAGGTGAGATTTCCAAAACAGATGTCCTCAAGCCAGACTTGCAGTGTGCATGCTCACAGGCTCATTGCCAGAATATTTTCTTGGTGAGCCCAAAACAACTTTTTAACTTTTGCTCAATCTTCAAACAGCTAGATCAATAGCATGATATGACATTTCTTAACATCTTGAAAATTAGAGTGTATTAAATTGGAATGGCATATGAGTATAATTGTGTTCATCTATTTTAATTTGTATCCAAATATTGGGTAGGTGCGTTCATACGAAGTTCAAAGTGATGTATCTTCTATAGTATTTTATTTAAATCTCTCTACTTTTCAGGCATGTTCGTGAAATAGTGTAAAGCATTTCAGTCCTCCTCACTGACAAAATACATGTTGATTCTGACCCAGCAAGGCAGCTACAGAGACACGGATAAATTAGATCCCTTCCCACGTTGAGTGCTGCACTAAATCTGTGGGACACCCCAAACTTAAAGACGGGAAGCAGGTTGTCTCTCGCTATATTTCCCTCATTCACTCTTTCTGCTGCTTTTGCGTATCACAAAGCTGGCCAACATGTCATTACATAGGGAAGAAAATTGACTTTATTCCCTACTTGTTCTGATACAAAATTTTATTTTGAGTCCCATTATAATAAAATAAAAGAAGAGACAGTTTGAAGACACGATTCATTAGCTTTGGGCCAGTGATTTAGATAAGGTTAAACCTCTTCAGAGTCAAATGCAAGATGAATAATCTTAAGTGAACATAAAGCTCATCTAACAATGAAGAGATTCAGATATATGCCCCTGCCTTTATCTGCCTACATTGGGCTGTCCTCCATTTTGTCTGCTAAAAAGAACTTCCATCAGAGGGAGACTTTTTTTTTTAAAGAAATCAAGTTAGATGAAAGCTTATTTCAGGGACAGGGCTATCATATTTCTATTTTTCCAAAGGAAAATAAAAAACCTTAATTTGGAACAAACTCAAAATAGAATAATTACTAAAAGAAATATAAATGCTGAATTTGTAATTCAAAACTGCCTTCTGAAGCCTCAATAGGGAATGCTCCATTTATATTATATTGTAAATCAATGAAACATTATAGCAAGCAAGAATGTGATCAGCTGAATGGAGCATATTGCACAAAACCACACAGTTTTAAAATATGTACAGTAAAGTATCCTTCTGTTATCTGGTATGTATGCATGTGTGCTAGTATGTTTGTGTCGATCTTCACTGCATCCTCGAAAACATGCCATGTATATAACTCTTCTGTCCCCTCCCAGCTTTCCGTGCCTTCAGAGTTCAAGGCCAAACTCTGCAAAGGTTACACTTCCCCCATTGCATAAAAGAAGCTAAACAATAACACAAAGAAACACCAAATAGCTGTGCTGTTGTCCTTTTCATAATCTTCAGTTCCTCTCTACTTAGCAGCACAAAATGACAGTTCTGAAATTTTTGGAGGGGGAAAAAACACCTTAAAAACAGACGATCAGACTTTTACACAACTCTGCCATAATCTTTTAACGGTTAGACAGCAGGACTCAGCTTCTACAGTGGGAAGTCTCTTGTGTGTTCTCTGGTTTTATAAACAACACGAGCCTTTCTCCCGTCTCTCTCCAACTTCCAATGTAGATTTTGTTGTTGTTGTTGTTTAAAATTCTACCCTGTCATCTCCGCAACTCCTCCACTCACGCTTAGTCTTCAATAATAAATGATAAAAGGAAATGGAATAAATTCCCCTTAATGAGGAAATTTTCACCTGGCGTAGAGGAGCTGGGGAAATCTATTAACCGACTGGAGGAACGCCGGCAGCATCGCAATTACCAGGGGAGCCAGCACACTTCACACAGTCCTCTCTTCCACTTGACTGGCTTTTATCTGATCCACCAACTCACAAGTAATACTAAACAAATTTCTCTCCAGATTGCACAAGCTCTAATGTGAAAATGAGCACTCCACTTGGCCTTCGATTATGGGATGGGCTTGCGATTTTATTGTCTTCTTTTTTAAAATCCCCAAAAAGGCAGAAGCTGAGAAAAATATGAGGGCCTGATGCTCAGTAATGACACCTGCCTTAATAAGGACGGAGAACCGAGTAAGATATGTGTTCTCTGCCCTGAGACCCGCCCCCCCCCCCCATCAGCCTCTCCCCTGACTCTCACATGGCTTCAGGGGAGAAGTTATTTGTCTTCTCGTCTTTTTTTTTTTTCAAGGAGACAGGTCGTTACCTCTTTCCTTAAGAGAAATGCAAAAGACATTTTTCAAAAGTAGCAGGCATGTTTAGAAAAGCAAAGGATGAGACCTAGGCAATTGAGTAAATATTGCTATTTTCTCTTAATTCTTCAAAGCACAATGATTTGTTACTATACAGCT
>JAPYYJ010004026.1:0-10868 GCA_028533885.1 Nasua narica
TTGATACAGTAAGATAATTGGGCATTTGCCTTTGATCACTTATGTGTTCGGTCCTGGTGCTGGTCAAGCCTCTCTTACCCACTCTGGGGCCAGAGGTGCTGAATGGCCTCGTGTTTGGAATATCGGCAACTCCTAGGGATGCCCACCATGTGCAGAGCTGCCCCAAGAGCGGTTCTGCCCTCCCCAAATTGACTCTTCTTTTGACTTCTGTCTTTTAAACATATCCAGCCCTTCATCCTGCTTCTTCTCTCCACAAGAGGTCCTCCGCAGTGACTGTCTTTGTAAGTCAGAGGCCTAGAAGAACCACCCTTCACTGGGGAAAGGAGAATGGGAGAATATTCTCTGGTCTATCTCTTGGGGTCTTCAGCACATGAGTGATTGGAACATCCATCCAAACACCAAAGAGCCTGTCTTCTCTCTTTCAAGGGAATGGAAATGGAAAAAGCCCCCACAGCTAGGGGCAGGCAGGAGCGTCTTGGTTCTGCAGCCCTTGGAGCAGCCGGTGAATGTTGATCTGGTTCTCCAAGGAATCTGGGAAGGAAGACGCTGGTTTGGGTAACGTGGGAGATGTTGTCACCCTGATGGAGTCATTGTCATGTCTCAAGCATGTCCCCAGAAGTACATCTGACCGAGATGCATGCACATCACAAATACCGCCCTCTTGAGATCCAGGAGGGAGGGAGGTTTTCCAGTCTGCCTGTTTGATGTCATGCATATTTCATGACACAGTGAATGGAACTTCTGGATACCTTCCAACGATCTCAGACTCTCTGGAGCCAAGAACCACATCATGCTTTTGAAGGGATGAGTTGTTTAACTTTGAGGAGAAAATAGCTCTGGTTTCTATTTACCCATTAAAAGGTTTGGGAGAGATGGATGGGGGAGATGAGGAGGGATGTCCTCAAATGGTTAGGAATGAAAGGAAAATCATTATGTGAATATCTGGTACCTAAACTACAAGGTAACTTTCCTTAAGGAAACCATCCACTGCCCCCACAAACCAAAAGATGTGGGGGTAGAGGTTTCTCCATTGCTCCTCCTTGCTGCCATAATTAATGCTTTATGCTTCCTTGTGAAAACTCCTTAATCTTGTTAAAAAGGAAAACAAGGGGCCTTTTCTTTCAGAAAATGTCTAGCTCATCTAGCTCTAAACTGTCCCAGCTTTAACGACACCTACAGAAACTAAGATGATCACCATTTTCATCATGTTTTCCTACAAATCTCATTCGAGTTCCCTAGCCATGTTCATGTCCCCAGTTTTCAAATGAGGAAACTGAGCTTTGATAATCTTTAGATTTTGAGGTCAAGTTTCCAAGGTTAATGTCGAAGTTTAACATGAAGAATCAAAACCCAGTTTCTTTTCCCTATTCACTGGGGATAGACCATCACCACCAGTCAATGAGCTCTGTGTTCTGTGCCCTCTTTGTTGGGCTTTTCCTGTTTCCACCACCGGATTAGCTTCTTGGTGGTCACTGGCCCAATTATCTGAAGTCTGAGCCAGTGCTCGTCCCCAGCCAACTGGCATGGACACACACAGCCAACTCTGGGGAGAATCTTACTGCTCCTGATTTGGATTTCTAGTCCCGCTGGCTGAGGGATATTCCTTCTCTGGAGGTCACTTTCCCTCTGTAAAATGGAGACAGTAGGAGCCTCTGCCCGCTGGGTTTGTTGTGAAGGATCAATGAACTGATATAAATACTTGTCTGCTCGTTACTAATAGAGCTAAATAGGGCAATGATTATAAAGTCCTTACAGGGAGCCTGGCGCACAGTAGGTGTTCAGAAAAATGTTGCCTTCCCTCTCCTCCTAGAGGAGGATATTCTACTCCAGTTTCATGTGTTAGCATAAAGGTGAATCCCACCTTTGGTTCTGGTAACTTCTCATACTTCCTTTTATTCATCTTTTGGTTTTTTGCATGGGAAAAGTTAATTCCTCAATTCTGATTCCCACACAGAGAATGCAGGAATTTTGGACTGAGTTGTGTCGTACCTCACACAAAAAAATAAACATTACAGCGCTAACCCTCAGAACCTCAGCATGTGACCTTATTTAGAGATAGGGCCTTTACAGAGGTAATTAAGGTGAGGTCATTAAGATGGGCCCTAATCCTATATAACAAATAACTGATGTCCTTATAAAAAGAGGAAATTTGGACACAGAAACAGTCTTACAGAGGGAAGACAATGTGAAGACACAGCAGGAGAAAACAGCCGAGTCACTGGGAGGATGCACTCATAAGCAAAGGAGTGCCTGGAGGTGTATCAAGATGGCAGAAGAGTAGGAGATCTAAATTTTGTCTGGTCCCAGGAACTCAGCTAGGTTGTTATCAAACCATTCTGAACACCCTACAAACTCAACCGGAGATCAAAGAGAATGGTGGCACGAGAATGGCCACGTTCTGGAAGGTAGGACATGCAGAGAAGTGAATCCGAGGCGATAGATGGGAAGATAGACTGCAGGAGTGGGAGCCTCTGTCAGCCAGTTACCAGCAAGTGATAGTGCAGAGGAACACAAAATCAGAACTTTGAGAAGTCTGCTCCGCTGAGGGACGTTGATCCAGTGGCTAAGTTGGGGGTGAAGCCCTCTTGGGGGCAGTGTGGTCTCAGGACCTGCAGGGTCACAGAGAGACCAGGGATGCCCAAGTGTGGCAGAGGCCCCAGGTATCGGAGCGCAGAAGCCGGGTGCAAGGATGGAGCGAGCCATGGGCAGATTGGGGTTGCCATAAACCATGATCCAAGGGAAAGGCAGGCCACTGCTCTTCAAGCAGGTACCCTACAAATGGCAGACCCAGGGAGACCTCCCTTTCCTCCACTGGGAGAAGGGCCGTGGGAGTGCACTGCAGGATTCTGCTGGGTTTGGAGACTCCAAAGGGAGCCATGTGCCAGAGATAGAAAAGCTTGGCCACAGGCTGGGGGAGCTCAGAATGCAGCCAGAAACCAGGGAGAAAGGACGAATTGACTGCTTTACTCTGAGGGCTCACAGGAGAAGGGGAACCCCCCCCAAGCTCTTGGCTTCTCTGGGGCCACCTTCATTCTCATTCTGTAAAGCTGTACAGAAAGCTTTCAGGGAACAAAAGCAACTGAAAGTGAGCTGCAGCAGATTGCTTAGCCTGGCCCCTGGTAAGGATGGTGCAATTCTGCCTCAGGTAAAGACACTTGAGAGTCACTGCATGCGGCCCCTCCCCCAGAAGATCAGCAGGAACATCCAGCCAAGACCAAGTTTACTGATTAATGAGAACTGCAAAACACCAGCACTAGGGGATTACAGTACATAGGATTCATGGCTTTTCCCCCATGATTCTTCAGTCTTTCCAAGTCAAATTTTTAAATTTTTGTAATTTTTTCCTACTTTAAGAATTTTCCCTTTCTCCTATTTTAACCAACATCTTAGCAATACCTTTTAAAAAATCTTCTTTATTTTTCATTTTTATAGTCATATTTTATTCCTTTATTGTATTTAACCTTATTTTTTATATAAATAAGTTTTTTTCTTGAAAATTTTGGGATACAGTTTCTTCTAATCCAAAATGTACTCTAAATCTAGCATATGGCTGTGTTCTGGTCTCCAGCCTGATCACATTCTCTCTTTTTATGAAACAATTTTTTTCTTTCTTTTTTCAAACAACCCCTTATCTTACCAATTCCTTTTTAAACATCTTTTAAAATTCTCATCTTTACAATCATATTCCATCCCTTCATCGTGTTCACCCTTTTGTATATATATAACTTTTTCTTTCTTTAAAATTTTGGGAGGCAGTTTCTTCCAACACACCAAAATACACCCAAAATCAAGTGTGTGGCTCTGTTCTATTTGCCAGCGTAATCATGTATCTATATCTATGCATAAACACACACACACAAACATATATACACACACTTTTTTTTCCTTTCTTCTCCCCCTGGTTTGGGTCTCTTCTGATTTGTTTACTGCAAATTTTCTAGGGTCATTGTTAACCTTTTAGCATTTTGTTCTCTCATTCATCTATTCTTCTCTGGACAAAATGGCAAGGCAGAAAAACTCACCACACAAACAAGAACAAGAGGCAGTACCGATAGCTAGTGACCTAATCAATATGGACATTAGAAATATGTCAGAACTAGAGTTCAGAATGATGATTATCAAGGTGCTAGCTGGACTGGATAAAAGCATGGAAGATACTAGAGAATCCCTTTCTGGTGAAATAAAATCCCTTTCTGGAGAATTATAAGGACTAAAATCTAACCACGTTGAAATAAAAAAAGCTATTAATGAGGTGCAATAAAAAATGGAAGCTCTTTTTGCTAGGATAAATGAGGCAAAAGGGAGAATTAGTGATGTAGAAGACCAAATGATGGAGAATAAAGAAGCTGAGCAAAAGAAAGACAAACAATTACTGGACCATGAGGGAGAAGTTGAGACATAAGTAATACCATAAGATGAAACAATATCAGAATAATTGGGATTCCAGAAAAAGAAGAGAGAGAGAGAGAGACAGCAGAAAGTATATTGGAACAAATTATAGCAGAGAATTTCCATAATTTGGCAAAGGGAGTAAGCATCAAAATCCAGGAGACAGAGAGAACCCCCCCTCAAAATCAGTAAAAATAAGTCCACACCTTGTCATCAAATAGGAAAACTTAAAAGTCTCAGTGACAAAGAGAAAAATCCTGACAGGAGCTCGGGACAAGAGATCTATAACATACAACAGTAGGAATATGAGATTGGCAACAGACCTATCCACAGAGACCTGGCAGGCCAGAAAGGACTGGCATGATATATTCAGAGCACTAAACGAGAAAAATATGCAGCCAAGAATACTATATCCAGATAGGCTGTCATTGAAAATAGGAAATAAAAAGCTCCCAGGACAAACAAAAACTAAAAGAATATGCAAACACCAAACCAGCCCTACAGGAAATATTGAAAGGGGCTCTAAGCAAAGAGAGAGCCTAAAAGTTACAGACAAGAACAGAGACAATATACAGTAACGCTCACCTTACAGGCAATACGTTGGCATTAAATTCGTATCTTTCAATAGTTACCCTGAATATAAATGGGCTAAATGCCCCCAATCAAAAGACACAGGGTATCAGAAGGGATAAAAAAAACAAGACCCATCGATATACTGTATACAAGAAACTCATTTTAGGCCCAAAGACACCTCCAGATTTAAAGTGAGGAGGTGGAAACAATTTACCATGCTAAGGGACATCAAAAGAAAGCTGGAGTGGCAATCCTTATATCAGATAAATTAGATTTTAAGCCAAAGACTATAATAAATTAGAGATGAGGAAAGATACTATATCAGACTTAAAGGGTCTGTCCAACAAAGAGATCTAACAATTTTCAATATCTATGCCCCTAACACGGAAGCAGCCAATTCTACAAACCAATTAATAACAAAAATCAAAGAAACATGTCGACAGTAGTACAATAATAGTATGGGACTTTAACACCCCCTTACTGAAATGGATACATCATCTAAGCAAAAGATCAACAAGGAAATAAAGGGTTTAAATGACACACTGGACCAGATGGAAATCACAGATATATTTAGAACGTTCCATCCCAAAACAACAGAATACACATTCTTCTCTAGTGCGCATGTAACATTCTCCAGATTAGATCACCTCCTGGGTCACAAATCAGGTCTCAACTGGTACCAAAAGACTGGGATCATTCCCTGTATATTTTCAGACCACAATGGTCTGAAACTAAAACTCAAGCAAGAGGAAAGTTGGAAAGAACTTACATACATGGTGGCTAAAGAGCATCCTACTAAAGAATGAATGGGTCAGGCAGAAAATTAAAGAAGAATTTTAAAAATTCATGGAAACAAATACCATGCCAGTCCTTTCTGGCCTGCCAGGTCTCTGTGGATAGGTCTACTGTTGTATATTACAGACCTCTTGTAAATGAAATGAAAACACAACTGTTCCAAAATCTTTGAGACACAGCAAAGGCAGTCGTAAGAGGAAAGTATCTAGCAATACCAGCCTTTCTCAAAAAACAAGAAAGGTCTCAAGTACGTAACCTAACCCTACACCTTAACGAGCTGGAGAAACAACAGCAAAGAAAGCCTAAACCCAGCAGGAGAAGAGAAATAATAAAGATCAGAGCAGAAATCAATGAAATAGAAACCAAAAGAAGAGTAGAACAAAACAAGGAAACTAGGAGCTGGTTCTTTGAAAGAATGAAGAAGATTGATAAGTCTGATTGTCCAGACTTATCAAAACGAAAAGAGAAAGGACCCAAATTAATAAAATCATGAATGAAAGAGGAGAGATGACAATGAACACCAAAGAAATACAAACAATTATAAGAACATATTATGGGCAACTATACACCAGCAAATTTGACAATCTGGAAGAAACAGATGCATTCCTAGAGACATAGAAACTACCAAAATTGAACCAGGAATAGAAAACCTGAACAGACTCATAACCAGTAAGGAGACTGAAGCATTCATCAAAAATCTCCCAACAAACAAGAGCCCAGGGCCATACAGCTTCCCAGAATTCTACCAAAGATTTAAAGAAGAATTAATATCTATTCTGAAACTGTTCCCAAAAAATAGATATGGAAAGAAAACTTCTAAACTCATTTTATGAGCCAGCATTATCTTGTTCCCAAAACCAGACAAAGACCTCATCAAAAAGGAGAATTACAGACCAATATCCTTGATCAACATGGAAGCAAAAATTCTCACCAAAATACTAGCCAATAGGATCTAACAGTACATTAAAAAGATTATTCACCATGACCAAGTGGGATTTATTCCTGGGATACAAGTTTGGTTTAACATCCACAAATCAATCAATGTGATACAATACATTAATAAAAGAACAAGAACAATATGATACTCTCAATAGATGCTGAAAAAATATTTTACAAAGTACAGCATCCTATCCTGGGTAAAACTCTTCACAGTGTAGGGATAGAGAGTATATACCTCAATATTATAAAAGCCATCTATGAAAAACCCACAGTGAGTATCATTCTCAATGGGGAAAAACTTAGAGCTTTGCCCCTAAGGTCAGGAACACGGTAGGGATATCCACTACCACCATTGGTTTTCAAAATAGCACTAGAAGTCCTAGCCTCAGCAATCAGACAACAAAAAGAAATAAAAGGCATCTGAATTTGCAAAGAAAAAGTCAACCTCTCACTCTTTGCAGGTGATATGATACTTTATGTGGAAATCCCAAAAGACTCCACCCCAAAACTGCTAGAACTCATACAGGAATTCAGTAAAGTGTCAGGATATAAAATCAATGCACAGAAATCAGCTGCGATTCTATATACCAACAACGAGACAGAAGAAAGAAAGAGAAAGAAATCTAATTTACAATTGCACTCCCAACCATAAGATACCTAGGAATAAATCTAACCAAAGAGGCAAAGAATCTGTACTCAGAAAACTTTAAAATACTAATGAAAGAAATTGAGGAAGACACAAAGAAATGGAAAAACGTTCCATGCTCATGGATTGGAAGAACAAATATAGTGAAAATGTCCATGCTACCTAGAGCAAACTACACATTTAAAGCAATCCCCATCAAGACACCATCAACTTTTTTTTCACAGAAATGGAAAAAAATAATCCTAAACTTTGTATGGAACCAGAAAAGACACTAAGTAGCCAGAAGAATGTTGAAAAAGAAAATCAAATTTAGCGGCATCACAATTCCAGACTTCAAGCTCTATCACAAAGCCTATAATCATCAAGACAGTGTGGTACTGGCACAAAAACAGACACGTAGATCAATGAAACAGAATAGAGCCCAGAAATGGTCCCTCCACTCTATGGTCAACTAATGTTTGCCAAAGCAGGACAGAATATCCAACAGAAAAAAGCCAACCTCATGCAGAAGAATGAAACTGAACCATTTCCTTATACCACACGCAACAATATACTCAAAATGGATAAAAGACATCAATGTGAGACAGGAATTCATCAAAATCCTTGAGGTGAACACAGCTGTTCTACCTCAGCCACAGCAGCTTCTTCCTAGATAAATTGCCAAAGGCAAGGGAAGCAAGCGCAAAAGTGAACTATTGGAACTTCATCAAGATCAAAAGCTTTTGAAAGAATAGTAAGACTAAGAAAGACAGTAAAATAAACAGTCAACAAAACCAAAAGACAACTGACAGAATGGGGGAAGATATTTGCAAATGACATATCAGATAAAGGGCTAGTATCCAAAATCTATGAAGAGGTTATGAAACTCAACACCCAAGAACAAATAATCCAATCAAGAAATGGGCAGAGGACATGAACAGACATTTCTGCCAAGACGACATCCAAATGGCCAATAGACACATGAAAAAGTGCTCCACATTACTCGGCACCAAGGAAATATAAATCAAAACTACAATGAGATACCACCTCACACCAGTCAGAATGGCCAAAATTATCAAGTCAGGAAATGACAGATGTTGGCGAGGATGCAGAGAAAAGAAAATCCTCCTACACTGTTGGTGGGAATGCAAGCTGGTGCAGCCACTCTGGAAAACAGTATGGAGGTTCCTCAAAAAGCTGAAAATAGAGCTACCCTATGACCCAGGAATCGCATTACTGAGCATTTACCCTCAAGATACAAATGTACTGATCCGAAGGGGCACGGGCACCCAAATGTTTATAGCAGCAATGTCCACAATAGCCTAACTATGGAAAGAACCCAGGTGTCCATCAATAGATAAATGGAAAAAGAAGATGTGAGATACACACACACACACACACACACACACACACACACACACACACAGTAGAATATTATATTGCCATGAAAAGATATGAAATCGGGGCGCCTGGGTGGCTCAGTGGGTTAAAGCCTCTGCCTTCGGCTCAGGTCATGATCTCAGGGTCCTGGGATCGAACCCCACATCAGGCTCTCTGCTCAGCAGGGAGCCTACTCCCCCCCGCCCCGCCTGCCTCTCTGCCAATTTGTGATCTCTCTCTCAAATAAATAAAATCTTAAAAAAAAAAAGACATGAAATCTTGCCACTTTCAGTGACGTGGATGTAACTAGAAGGTATTATGCTAAGCGAAATAAGTCAGAAAAAGACAATTATCATATGTTCTCTCTGACATGAGGAATTTGAGCAGCAGGGTGAAGGGTTGTGGGGGTAGGGAGGGAAAAAAAATGCAGTAACATGGGATCTAGAGGGAGACAAACCATAAGAGACTCAAGCTCAGAAACAAACTGAGGGTTGCTGGGGGCGGGTGGCTAGGGATAGGCTGGCTGGGTTATGGACATCGGGGAGGGTATGTGCTATAGTGAGTGCTGTGAAATGTGTAAGCCTGAGGAAGCACAGACATGTACCTCTTGGGCAAATAATACATTATATGTTAAAAAAAAAAAGACTGGAAAAGGAGGTAAAAGACACCAAAGACAACTCTTGAAAGGAACTGAAGGTGTTTATAGCAACTCTATCTGTGCCATGGTCGGAGGCAACCCAGAGTAAAAGGTTAGTAGCACCTCTAGTGCTGGAGGGCTCACTGCTTGCTGAATGAGAGACAGTGAGGCACAATCATGTGTGTGGCTCCTCGTGTCAGGCTGAGTTGTGAGATGAGATGCAGAGCTATCATTGGGGAGAAAGCTCATGGACTAAAAGAGAGATGGGCGGAATAGGGTGTCTGTAGAACCACCTCGAATCCTGAAAGCTTTTCTGGTTCTACTTCCACCATAAATATGCTGACAATACCCACCCTCTACCTCCTTTTAAAGGTAACTACAGTTCCTTAAAAAAGGGTAACCACATAATTTTTCATGTTTTGAGAATAAAAATAAACAGGTAACCATTTGCCTCCCACAGGTGCAGAATAGGATGTTACCCCCCCATAAACCAAGAGAAATCACGTGACTTTCATTCCAGCTCCATCCTTAACTTGCTCTGGACCAGGCACACACCCGCTCTGAGCCCTGGTCTCCTGATCTGTCCTTCTGCATAAACAAACTCTAAGGCTCGACCATTTTACAGGGCTCCCCACTGCTCTGACGGTGGCTGAGGCCATGACAGCAGGGGCCTGTGGAATCAAGTAAGACCCACAGAGTGGGGCCATCCTATTTCCTTGGGCTCCGGGTAGGATATCTTGGAGCTCGTGCCCTATACCCCCTGATGCCTAGAGAAGAAATAGGGATGTGTTATTAACTGAAGAAATGAAGATAAATATAGCCCTCGTTGGATTAATATCCCTAGGATGACTCATGTCTCCTTCAAAGTGAAGCAAAGATCATGTGGCACCTGACAACCACCCATCTGGCCTGAGAAAAGTCGCCATACGGATGGTTCTCACTAATTATAGTTAAATACTAAAAGGAGGGGATCCAGTGTGGAGTCTCATCAGATCAGAATTCTCTTGGTTTCCCCTTTCCCAGGAGTGGTGGAAAGGCTGTGTGGTTGCCCTGCTCATACTGGCTCAGGTGCATTCCGGCAACCTACCCGACCTGTCCAGAATCAACTTTCTCCAACTCAGAAATGGAGGACTGACACTCATCCTCCCTTATGGTGAAAGGGGTTAACAACATAGCCTCCCTGCCAAATAGACAATGAAGATCCTAAATCATGAAGGACTCCAAGGAAACAAGCAATAATTTAATAAATACACATTTGGTGGTTCCTATTATGAATTTGAGTCCTTGTTTAGGTATACCAGGATTTATCCAATATTGGATAAATATTGGATATTGGATAAATATTGGATAAATCCTGGTATGCCTAAATGATGTATATATTGGATAAATCCCAGGCAAAAAGCACCCCCTGAATCATTCTGATCCCAGAAAGGAGGCTCCCTTGTTGAGAGCATGTGGCAACCTACGGCGTTGCTTTCTTCAAATAGTTGATGACTTTCTTTCCACCCCAAGAGGATGACCAACTCGAGA
>JAPYYJ010004027.1:0-10867 GCA_028533885.1 Nasua narica
TCCTTGTATGGGTTGTTTGGGACCAGAACAAGATTTGTATGGAACCAGATTTGTATGGAACCAGAAAAGACCCTGAATTGCTAAGGAAATGTTGAAAAAGAAAAACAAAGCTGGGGGCATCATATTGCCTGATTTCAAACTTTACTACAAAGCTGTGATCGCCAAGACAGCATGGTACTGGCACAAAAACAGACACATAGACCCGTGGAACAGAATAGAGAACCCAGAGATGGACCTGCAACTCTATGGTCAAATCATCTTTGACAAGACAGGCAAAAATATCCAGTGGAAAAAAGACAGTCTCTTCAATAAATGGTGCTGGAAATTTTGGACAGCTAAATGTAGAAGAATGAAACTTGATCATTCTCTTACACCATACACGAAGATAAACTCAAAATGTATAAAAGACCTCAACGTGAGGCAGGAATGTATCAAAACCCAAGAGGAGAACATAGGCAGCAACCTCTATGACATTAGCCACAGCAACTTCTTTCAGGACATGTCTCCAAAGGCAAAGGAAACAAAAGCAAAAATGCACTTTTGGGACATCATCAAAATGTTCATCATCTTTAGCCAACAAAGAGATTCAAATCAAAACCACACTGAGATACCACCTTACACCGGTTAGAATGGCCAAAATCAACAAGAGAGTAAACAACGAATGCTGAAGAGGATGTGGAGAAAGGGGGACCCTCCTCCACTTTTGGTGGGAATGCAAGTTGGCGCAGCCACTTTGGAAAACAGTGTGGAGATTCTTCAAGAAATTAAAAACAGATCTACCGTATGAACCCGCAATTGCACTAATCGATATTTACCCCAAAGAAGCAGATCCAGTACAATAACGGCCACATGTACCCAATGTTCATAGCCGCAATGGCCACAATCGCCAAATGGTGGAAAGAACCAAAATTCCCTTCCACAGATGAGTGGATAAAGAAGATGTGGTACATCTATACAATGGAATATTATGCCTCCATCAGAAAGGTTGAATATCCAAATTTTGTATCAACATGGACAGGATTAGAAGAGATTATGCAGAGTGAAATAAGTCAAGCAGAGGGACGCCTGGGTGGCTCAGTTGGTTAAGCAGCTGCCTTTGGCTCAGGTCATGATCCCAGCGTCCTGGGATCGAGTCCCGCATCGGGCTCCTTGCTCCGCGGGAAGCCTGCTCCTCTCTCTGCCTCTGCCTGCCTCTCTGCCTGCTTGTGTTCTCTCTCTGTTAAATAAATAAATAAAATCTTAAAAAAAAAAAGAAATAAGTCAAGCAGAGAGGGTCAACTATCTTATGGTCTCACGTGTGGAGCATAATGAAAATCATGGAGAGCATTGTGAGAAGGAAGGGAATGGTGAATGGGGGGAAATCGGAGGGGGTGACAAATCATGAGAGACTGTGGACTCTGAGAAACAAACTGAGGGGTTTGGTAGGGAGGGGTGGAGAGTTTGGTAAGCCTGGTGGTGGCTATGGAGAAGGGCACATATTGCATGGAGCACTGAGTGTGGTTAATTAATAATCAATCTTTTAACACCGAAAAAATAAAATATACATATTTGGTGAAAAAAAAAAGGCCAAAAAAAAAAAATGGATCACAGACACATGAAAAAAATGTTCATCATCTTTAGCCATCAGAGAGATTCAAATCAAAACCACACTGAGATACCACCTTACACCAGTTAGAATGGCCAAAATCAACAAGACAGTAAACAACAAATGCTGGAGAGGATGTGGAGAAAGGGGAACCCTCCTCCACTGTTGGTGGGGATGTAAGTTGGTGCAGGCACTATGGAAAACAATGTGGAAATTCCTCAAGAAATTAAAAATAGAGCCTCCCCAATGACCCTGCAATTGCACTCCTGGGTATTTACCCCAAAGACGCAGATGCAGTACAAAGAAGGGCCACATGTACCTCAATGTTCATAGCAGCAATGGCCACAATCGCCAAACTGTGGAAAGAACCAAAATGCCCTTTATCCGATGAGTGGATAAGGAAGAAGTGGTACATCTATACAATGGAATATTACGCCTCCATCTGAAAGGAAGAATATCCCACTTTTGTATCAACATGGGCAGGACTAGATGAGATTATATGGAGTGAAATAAGTCAAGCGGAAGGAGTCAATTATCTTATGGTCTCACGTGTGGAGGATAAAGAAAGACAGGGAGGGCATTGTGAAAAGCAATGGAAAGTTGAATAAGGGGAAATTGGAAGGGATGATGAACCATGAAAGACTGTGGCCTCTGAGCAACAAACAGAGCGTTTGGAGGGGAGGGGCTGGGCAAAGGGAGAGCTTGGTGCCTGGGAATTGAGAAGGGCACGTATGCATGGAGCGCTCAGTGTGGTACATGAACAATCAATCTTGTAACACTAGAAAAATAAAATAAACATATTTGGGGAAAAAAGAACTCATTGAGTTTGAGATGCAGAGGGTACTCTCCGTATTTATACCGAGCTACAGGCATGAACTGGTACTCTCCAGGCAAACTGGTACATATAATCACCTAGCTATGAGAATGTAGGTTAGTGAGGTTTCTACTGGAGACGGTTTAGAAACATCTCAAGTGTGGTAGGAGATTCCCTGCCAGGAATGAATAGATTTGCTTTGAACATAGAGTTTAGACACCTAGATTATAGTATGGATCATGCTATCGATTGAATTGTGTCCCCAAAAAAGATACATTGTAATCCTAGCTATGATTACCTTAGAATGCATTTGGTACAAGGGTTGTGACAGATGTAATTAATTCAATGGAAGTTATGTTGTAAGGTGGCTTCTTAATCCAATACGATAGCTGTCCTTATAAAAAGAGGAAAAATTTGGCACACAGAGAGAAGATGGCCATGTGAAAATAGAGGCAGAAACAAGAGTGATGCCGTCACAAGCCATGGAACACCTGAAGCCACCAGGACCTGGATGAAGCAAAGGAGGATTCTCTTATAGAGGCTTAGAAGGCAGCATGGCCCTGCTGACACCTTGAATTTATAATTCCAATGTATAAAACTGTGAGACACGAAATACCTTTGTTTTGAGCAGCGAGGCTTGGGTACTTTGTTACAGCAGGATACTAGAACATACCATGACATTAACCAGCTGTTTGGTGCTGAACAATACAGCCAGCCTCACTGAGTGTCAGTTCTTTGCCTGTTTTGCCATTTTAAATGGGAGTGAAAGACCTCACAGGTGGTGGTGAATGTGCTCTCTGACCTAAGCGATGCATTTCTCTCTAAAAGCAAGAAAAATAGGAGTATCATTTGTTTTGAGTCTTGCCACAGTTTAATCACAATTACTTAAAGGAGTTAGTGCAGTCAGCAAAACATATTGTTAGCAAAGGACATAAAACCGTTATTTAGTTATTTAGGTTAAAGGATGGGCTAAGCCCAATGACCAGCTAGAAAGCAAAGTCCTGAAGACCTCCACTGGGTCTGTAAGCATCCCCGTCACAGTAGTCTTAATGTAATTGACTGAGATCCTGATCCTGATCAGAGTGTGTGACTCTGAGGGTGTTTGTATGTTGGAGGACTAGGAAGAGGGAGGTGGATGGGAACATACAGGGAGCTCATAAACCCTTAGCCACAGTGCTGGTACCCTTAACTACCTGCCTGAGGACATTTACAGATTTAAAACAATCAGCAACATCAGCTGCTCACCAGGAGTTTCCACTTAGTTCTGCTTCACAGTGCTGGGTCACAGGTCCCTATATTTAAGTCAGCAGTCTCCCCCCTAATCCCCCCACCCAGGAATCATGACCAGTTAAGTGTCCCAGGGCATGGGCATTGGATGTCTTCAAAATCAACAGGCAGCATTTGAATAGCTAAATATAGGATGCGAAGATAAATAATTGAAAGAGTAAGCAAAAAGATTTTTAAATCACAGGCTTGTGCTCAGCAGAATCATAGCTTAAAATAATTGGTGTCATTGAGAACTTTTGTCACAAATCTGCGTTTCATGTAGCCTTTGGACTTAATGTATTAGAAGCTTAAGTGACCCCAGGCATATACTCTCCTTTTCCTTCACTCACTCATCCACTCGCTCATTTGTTCAACATATAAGAATTATGCACCTGTGATGGTCTGACACTATGCAAGATGCTGGGGATAACTAGTGAGCAGATAAACCTGGTGCTGGCTCTCATGGAGTTTCCATTCTATTAGAGACATGTCTAGCCAATTTAAAAGGTGAACAAATGAATAAACAAACACACTAGGTAGGGATATAAGCTATGGATAAAATAAAACAGGAAAATGGGAAAGAGAGTGGCAGGAAGTATGCTTAACACAGGGTGCGAGTTCTTTCAGAGGGATTTTTTGGATGAAAACCTACTACTCTTGATATTTTCTTCAAGAATACTCTTCAATAAAAAAATTAAAAAAAAGAATACTCGGGCCCCTGGGTGGCGCAGTTGGTTGAGCGACTGCCTTCGGCTCAGGTCATGATCCCGGAGTCCCGGGATCGAGTCCCACATCGGGCTCCCAGCTCCATGGGGAGTCCGCTTCTCACTCTGACCTTCTCTCTCTCACTCTCTCTCTTTCCTAATAAATAAATAAATAAAATCTTTTAGAAAAAAAAAAAGAATACTCTTCAATAAAGATTCTCTCATGAGGTATTTAACTGGGAGCAGGGAGGCTCAGGCATTATAAGGTCCTGGCTCTTCAGTGAATTTAACTGCATGACCCTGAGCAAGTCACTTAACTTCTCTGTGTTTCAGTCCTCTTATGTTGTAAAATGAGAATACCTACTTCACAGGGTTGTTGTGGGGATTAATTAGTTATAATGTATCCACAGCATAAAAGGTGAAGAAGGTACTATATAAATATAATATTAACATATTAATATTAAAATCGGTTTATTATAGTGAAAAAAACAAAAACAAAAACAAACAACACTGAAAGAGGAGAAGAAGGTGGTCTTGTGAAGAAATCCAGGCAGAAGAAAAATCAATTACAAAGTCCCTGAGGCAGGAATAACCTTTAAGTATTTGAGAAACAAAGACAGCCATTGTGGCCAGAAACCAGTTAGCTTAAGAGATCATATTGTTCAGTAGGAAATGGCTTCAGTGAGCAAGCAAGTGCCACAACTTAAGGGATCTGGTAAGAAATCTTACTATCCTAATCTGTGAAATGGGCATAAGACCGCTTATCTTATAGGGTTCTTCTAGGGACCAAGTAAAATAATTCATGCCATGCCCACAGCACATAGCTAGACACCGTGTAATTGGAAACTAAAATTAATCTAGAATTAATGATTTGTAAAAAAGACACATAGGCTTCAATATTTCTGATAAGTTTTACTGTCCAGACTGGGCATTTCAGGACTTCTTTTTTTAATGAGAAGTTCATCTGGGAGCAAAGAGGGGGCATCCTCTGCCTGCATTGTTCCTACCCCTCCTCCAACCTTCTTGTCTGCCTCCATGTTTTCATAATGTTCATTTATTTTAACATAGCTACAAACGGAGAACTGGGCAAGTGTCACTGGGAATGAATATTTCTGCTTGTTACAATTAAGTTTGGGACCATTATGTAGCTGAAGAAAATGCTTTTCTTTTCTTTTCCCCCAAATATGTTTATTTTATTTTTTCAGTGTTCCAAGATTCATTGCTTATGCACCACACCCTGTGCTCCATGCAATAGGTGCCTTCCTCAATACCCACCACCAGGCTCACCCAAACTCCCACTCCCCTCCCTTCCAAACCCTCAGTTTGTTTCTCAGAGTCCTCAAACTCTTGTGCTCTGTCTCCCCCTGCGATTTCCCCCAATTCACCCTTCCTTTCCTTCTCTCAATTTCCTCCATGTTTTTCCTTATATTCTACATGTTAGTGAAACCATCTGATAATTGACTCTCTCTGCTTGACTTATTTCAAAACGAAGTGCTGACATGACAGTAAAAGAGGAGGGGAGATCATAAGAAATCAGGAATCTTCCAGTCTTGGGCTGGTGAAATAGAAATCAAACCCCAGGGTCTAAAATTAAAATGATTCTTCACCAATCTTAGTCAACATCTGTTATCACTCAGAGAGATTCTGACCTCTCTTTATTCTCAAAATGGTGAACTTTGGCCTTAACCTGCATGGTTCAAATGATGTGGGAGGTGGTACTGGAAGGTTGGCCAGTCAGGTGTGCTGGGATTAGGACTACTCTTGGAATAGCACAATACTCCTCACCATGTCCTTATGTCCTTCAAGTTGCTAAAGTAAAGGGGGTGTCCTATGAATTCTCTCTCGTGTCCTGCTGCTCTGGCTTCCATTCTGCTCCTGAGTGCACCAAGTCTGTTGCCTTTTTACAGATTTTACATTTGGCTTTACCTTTGCATGACTGGTTTCTTCTTATCATCTATGATTCATCCCCTCCTCAGAAAGGCCTCCAGGCTAGCCTAAATAAGTCAGTTTTCTTTCTTCTCCATTTGATTTTCTCCCTAATGCTTATTATTGCATTAAATTATTTTTTCTTTCACTTACTTGCTCGTGGCTGTTACCTACCATAAAATTGTGTGCCACATAGTAGAATGACTGATTTGCTTTTCGTTGCAACCTAAAGCCTCGAAATATGACTGAAAACTAATGATTATTTGTTCAATGAATGACTGGATGAAGGAATGAAGCAAAACAAATCTGGACTTGAACTTGCATAGGTAAACAAAGGAAAATACTACTGAAGGGATATGAGGGTATCTCATGCAATTGGAGGCAGTGTTGAACATTTGCGGCATAGAAGGTACAGGGGGATGTTTGTGCCTTTAAATCCAGGGCCTTGAATGCTGCCAAGACTCTCTATCTGTTCTCTCTTCATCATTTTATTTCACTGTGGATACTTTCTCCACATAGCAAGCAATAAGGCCATACACAGCTACTGAGGTTCAAAACTTATAAATTCTGGCCCTGAAGAAGAATTGGATCACTTAGTAAATTCCTTTGTAAAATTTCTCAGGCAAGAACTCTGATTAGCCTTATTGGGACCAAGGGTTTGGTTAGAGGAGTTCCTATTGGAACTAGGTGGCAGATAGAGATGGAATGGTTTCCAAACTGGAGAAGAATTGGAAAGATGTCCTCTACATTGGGCCTTGACATGTGGACAGATGGGAAAATCTAATAACTACAGATGGAGATGGGAATGAGAGGAAAAAAAATCCATCATAAGGAAAAGCAGAGAAGACTGGAGTTAGAAAAAAAAAAACTGATTTAAGTCTTCTGAAATAGTCTAGATGCAAGGCAGTGCACACGTTCCTTATCCATTTCCTTATCCTTCTTATACAAGTCCCCTGTGCTTTTATATCCCTGCGGAACACAATGCTAATGGGCAGGAGTGAGGTGAATGGGGGGAATCAGCGGAAAGAGGAGAACCAAAAACTGGATGTGTTATGAGCTGCTACTATCTTGTATCAGGCACACTGTTCAGTATTGGGGTACCACATTCCAGGTTGTACAAATAATGTCTTCTTAGTCAGTGCATCTGAGGATAGAATGGGAAAAGAATTTATCTGCTGAACCTCTTTTTCCTTGGTCAAAATTGGCCCCGGAAATTAGGGGAGTAACTTCACCACACTTCCGGATTGTACATGTGTGGGCTTCTCACACTTTAATAGCAAAAAAGAGCCTGCGAGAATAAGGCAAGCTACTGTCAGACTGCAACCTCAAAGTCAAATGAGATGGAGAGGTTATGGACTGATATAAAACATGTCTGTGGCAGTATTAAAATGGAATGAAGAACAGCTGGAACAGAAGAAAGGAAGGGTCTGTGAAAATGTGTGACAGTTGGATGGAACTTACAAACTGATTGAATATGGGGGTTGAAAATATATTAAGACGTTGAGATGATTCAAGAGTTCTCCATGAAGAGCTTGGGAAGTATCTTGGGATGTTATAAATTCCTTTCTTACTTTCTCTCTAAATTCTGATTTCTCTGCCCAAGTTTTGATATTAAGACTTGATTTCTTGATCTTGGAGCCTCACAGAGCAAGCTCTGTTTTCATTGGCAAGTAACCAAAGCTAAGGGCTGGTTTTCTTTGCAGAGCAAGGCTTGGACAAATTGGATGATAGGGGCAGAAGAAATTCAAGTATCTCAAAGGCATATCAGAGTTGAGGTTGTATTAAAAAAAAAAAAAACACTAGGAGATCCTACTGTTAATGTTCTGACCATCAGCCATGACTGCAGGAGTTGGCAGAGAGCTCTGGGGGCAGTGTATCTTTGTCTCTTGATGGGATCCCTCTAGTGACACAGCTTCTGACTGGGCATATCACGAAAATTGAAGAACATCAATACAGTCAGCTTCTTATTCTTCCAGAGAATAGCATTGATATTATCCATGGGCAGAAGGTTATATGGACACCAAAGGAAGAGAAACCAAAGATGGCATGGTAATTTTTCCATATGTCTACAATTAAGAGGCTGTGTTTAAATACAAACCTCATTCTCTACCATGCGGTTAATGTTACTGCCACCAATAAACTACAATGAAATAAAGAGAATCTGTTTTCTTAACAGCTATGTTGAGTGTGGAATTGCATAGAAGAAGCACCTCTTCGGATTTCAACTTTTTTCCCCCCAAATATATTTATTTTATTTTTTCAGTGTTACTAGTTTGATTGTTCATGAACCACACCCCGTGCTCCATGCAATACGTGCCCTTCTCAATACGCACCACCAGGCTCACCCAACCCCCTACCCCGTCCCCTCCAAACCCCTCAGTTTCTGCTCAGAGTCCACAGAATCTCATTCTTCATCACCCCCTACGATTTCCCCCATTCATCCTTCCCTTCCTTCTCACAATGCCCTCCATGATTTTCTTTATGCTCCACACGTAAGTGAGACCATAAGATAATTGACTCTCTCTGCTTGACTTATTTCACTCTCCATAATCTCTTCTAGTCCCGTCCATGTTGATACAAAAGTTGGATATTCATCCGTTCTGATGCAGGCATAATATTCCATTGTATAGATGTACCACATCTTCCTTATCCACTCATCTGTTGAAGGGCATTTTGGTTCTTGCCAGTTTGGCAACTGTGGCCATTGCTGCTATGAACATTGGGGTATATGTGGCCCTTCTTTGTACTGCATCTGCTTCTCTGGGGTAAACAATCACTAGTGCAATTGCAGGGTCATAGAGTAGCTCTATTTTTAATTTCTTGAGGAATCTCCACACTGTTTTCCATAGTGCCTGCACCAACTTGCATTCCCACCAACAGTGGAGGAGGGTTCCCCTTTCTCCACATGCTCTCCAGCATTTGTTGTTTACTGTCTTGCTGATTTTGGTCGTTCTAACTGGGGTAAGTTGGTATCTCAGTGTGGTTTTGATTTGAGTCTCTCTGATGGCTAAAGATGATGAGCATTTTTCCTGTGTCTGTTAGCCATTTGTATGTCTTCTTTGGAGAAGTGTCTGTTCATGTCTTCTGCCCATTTTTGATGTGATTATCTGTTTTGTGAGTGTTGAGTTTGAGAAGTTCTTCATAGATCTTAGATATCAGACCTTTGTCTGTAGTGTCATTTGCGAATATCTTCTCCCATTCTGTGGGTTGCCTGTTTCTCTTGTTGACTGTTTCCTTCGCTGTGCAGAAGGCTTTTTTCTTTTATTTTTTTTAAATTTTTTATTAACATATAATGTATTATTTGCCCTAGGGTACATGTCTGTGAATCATCCCAGAAGCCGTTTTTCTTGATGAAGACTCAAAACTTCATTTTCACTTTTGTTTCCTTTGCCTTTGTAGACAGGTCCTGAAATAAGTTTCTGGGGCCAATGTCAGAGATGTTACCCTCTATGTTCTTCTCTAGGGTTTTGATAGATTCCCACCTCATGTTGAGGTCTTATATCCATTTCGAGTTTATTTTTGTGTAAGGTGTAAGAAAATGATCGTTTCATTCTTCTACATATACCTGTGTCATTTTCCCAGCACCATTTATTAAAGAGACTGTCTTTTTTCCACTGGATATTTTTTCCTGTTTTGTCAAAGATTATTTGACTATAGACTTGCTGGTCCATCTCTGGGCTATCTATTCTCTTCCACTGGTCTATGTGTCTGTTTTTGTGCCAGTACCATGCTGTCTTGGCGATCACAGCTTTGTAGTAAAGCTTGAAATCAGGGAAGGTGATGCCCCCAACTTTGTTTTTCTTTTTCAACATTTCCTTAGCAATTCAGGGTCTTTTCTGGTTCCATACAAATTTTAAGATTGTTTGTTGAAGCCCTTTGAAAAAACCCAGCAGAATTTTGATCGGGATGGCATTGAAATCATAGATTGCTCTGAGCAGTATAGACATTTTTTCCCCAAATATGTTTATTTTATTTTTTCAATGTTACAAGATTGGTTGTTCATGCACCACACCCAGTGCTCCATGCAATAAGTGCCCTTCTCTATACCCATCACCAGGCTCTCCCAACCCGCCACCCCCACCCCTCCAAACCCCTCAGTTTGTTGCTGAGGGTCCACAGTCTCTCCTGTTTAATCGCCTAATCCGATTTCCCCCCTTTCACCCTTCCCTCCCTTCTCACAATGCCCTTCATGATTTTAACAATGTTTATTCTCCCGATCCATGAGCATGGAATGCTTTTCCAGCTTTTTGTGTCTTCTTCAATTTCTTTCATAGCGCTCTGTTGTTCCTCTTTTAGAGTATGGAGAAAAATACTATCACAAAAACTGAAACATTATTGCTTTGTTTGATCCAAATACTTTGTTAAATTGCTAGGGAATGAGGGTAGTATCATAGGGCATTGATTGGCATGGGTCAAGACTTCAAATTAGGAAAATATAAATATGCATCAGAAATGAACAAAAAGTAGGCATCCAAATTGGCAAAGAAGAAGTCAAACTCTCACTCTTTGCAGATGATATGATACTTTATGTGGAAAACCCAAAAGACTCCACTCCAAGACTGCTAGAACTCA
>JAPYYJ010004028.1:0-10866 GCA_028533885.1 Nasua narica
CCATTTTTAATTTCTTGAGGAATCTCCATACTGTTTTCCAAAGTGGCTGCACCAACTTGCATTCCCACCAACAGTGGAGGAAGGTTCCCCTTTCTCCACATCCTCTCCAGCATTTATTGTTTACTGTCTTGTTGGTTTTGGCCATTCTAACTGGTGTAAGGTGGTATCTCAGTGTGGTTTTGATTTGAATCTCTCTGATGGCTAAAGATGATGAACATTTTTTCATGTGTCTGTTAGCCACGTGTATGTCTTCTTTGGAGAAGTGTCTGTTCATGTCTTCTGCCCATTTTTTGATGTGATTATCTGTTTTGTGAGTGTTGAGTTTGAAGAGTTCTTTATAGATCTTAGATATCAGACCTTTGTCTGTAGTGTCATTTGCAAATATCTTCTCCCATTCTGTGGGTTGCCAGTTTGTTTTGTTGACTGTTTCCTTTGGTGTGCAGAAGCTTTTTATCTTGATGAAGTCCCAAAAGTTCATTTTCGCTTTTGTTTCCTTTGCCTTTGGAGACATGTCCTGAAAGAAGTTGCTGTAGCTAATGTCATAGAGGTTACTGCCTATGTTCTCCTCAAGACTTTTTTTAAGGACAAAAGAACCCCAGTCAAGTTAAGGACTACAATGTGGAAATTATAGTTCACACTGAAGTACAATTTAGTTATGTTGTTCAAAGGACTGAATGTTTGTGCTTTCCCAAAATTCATATGTTGGAACTCTAATCTTAATGTAAGGGTATTGAGAGGGGGGACATTTAGGAGCCTTCATCAATGGGATTAGTGCCCTTCTTATAGGATTAGAGACATTCTTATGGGATTAGGTCCCTTATAAGGAGAGGCCCAGAGAACCAGCTAGTGTTCTTACCACCTTGTGGCAAAACAACAACAAGTCATCTGTCTGCACCCCAGAAAGCCCTCACAGAACTGGGCCATGCTGCCACTCTGATTTTAGAGTTTCAGTCTCCAGAACTGTAAGAAAAAATATTTTGGTTGTATAAACAAGTTTATTTGTGAATGTAATCAACATACACAATTAACTTCAACAGAAGGATACATTTTAAAGTCACTCAGAAAGCCATCCATAAATGATGTTCCCAAGACTCTCTGTCAGATATGGTCGAAACTGATGCCATCTTAACTGGCATAGTTAGTTTAAATGGGATAGAAAAACAATTACAATGTAATTGAGGAGGATTTAAGCAGATTTTTAAATTACAGTTGGCTCAAGTTTGTTCTGTTGAATTTTTTCACCAAAGTTTTACTCTAGAAATCTTTGAGTTTCTGTGAAACATGAAAAAAACTTGTAAGACAGAGGAGCCTAATCATGAAGAAGGCCTTGGGGAGTTTACTTATATAGGACAGTGAGATCCAAATGAGTCTGCTTTTGAAGTAAATGAAGACTTTTTCTGAACTTACAACACAATCATAGTCATACTGAAAACTGAATTGTAGAGTTAAGTGTTTTCAAGTGAATGGAACAGTTTTTATTTGTCTGTTCATAATATGACCCACTGTTGGTAGAAATCATAAGATGTCCTTAAGAAGATGGCAAAATGTAAAAACATAAGATAGGGGCTTGAATAGAAGATACAGATTACAAAATAAGTATTTTGTTTTGTTTTGTTTTTTGTTTTTGTTTTTTTAAAGAAAGAATAGCTGCTATAAGTTTCGTTTAATTTTTAGAAGGTTGCATAGAGAAGATTTGGTGGGATAGTACACAAAAGTTAAGGATGGATCCAACTGACTTTTGTGCCAGAGTCTGTAGTCATAGTCCAAGTAAGTGTTCATGATATATATGAACAAATTTCCTCAAGCACTTATGTATGAGGATGAAAGAAAGAGTAGTGTTTCTAGAATAAGTGGCATAAAAATCACTGAAGGAAAACATGAAATGTCGAATTCTTACTATAACTTGTTTGAGTTGCTGATGCAATATTCAACTAAAAATTACCTGTATAAATGATTATGAATTTGGGATGCTTTGTGGTGAGGTATTAATTTCTGCTAGGACCCAATAATTTAGATGAATGTGGTATTATCAGAAGTTTAAAGTTGAAATAATTTCTTTCTCATGTCTATTTTTTAGAGAAGTATAAATCATACAATTACAAAGTTTTTCCTTTTAGCATGTCTTAGTTCCAAAGATATATTATGACTTGGTGACAAGAAATATCCTTCTTTTCTCAGCCAATTTCAAAGTTTAAGAGCAGTTCTATATATAGTGTGTATATATGTATGTGTGTGTGTGTGTGTGTGTGTGTGTGTGTGTGTGCGTGTGTCACAGAGTATATAGAAAAGTTTCTTTGAATTCTGATTCAGAGTGGAAAATTTTAAGAGAATTTCTACCCATCAAGAATTTTGTCAGATACCAGAGTAAAAGGAAACCTTTAGGTAAAGTAGATATTTGTTTTAAGTGTGCTGTATTTTGTTCAAACTTATTTATGTTGCAGTGTTTGTTTCAATGATTTTCCTTGGTATATTTAAATTTTATGTATTAATTTTTATATTAATATTTTGAATGATTTAAATATAACATTTTGGGAAAAATATATTATTTTTTGGTGTGTGAAGAGCTATTGGAACTCTTCTTCTCCAAAATCCAATAATTGCCATTATTTTTCTTATGGGAGTAAGAATTTCAGATTAATTAAAACATATAATTAACCCCAGGCAATTAGACAGATTTAATCTTCGCTGTCTCCTGATGCTCTTTTAAATTATTTTCATGGATTCAACATCTTTCTAGTGAGCTGAAAATGTTTCTCCTGATTTGATCTTAATGGTCAAGAAGAGGCCATCTGCCAAACTAATTTACCCTAGAGGATTTAATGAACAATACATTCTTTCCAAAGGACTGCATTTCAAGAGAAAGTAAAATAGTGCTTCTTAATATAGTGGAGAAAGCATGGATTTGGGATTTAGACAAGCCATTTTTCATAATGAGATCCTTATTATGTGATCATGAACAAGTTATTTCTTTGAGTCTCAGTTCTTGTTTAAAAATCATCATATGATTGGGGGGAGAATTTAACATGAATATATTCATTCATCTATTTCTCAGGGATTATTCTAGGTTTTGGAGGTTCTGTGAAACAAAAGCCTATTTTCACATATAGTTCATAATCTAACAAAGGTGATAGATATGCAATACAGGTTTATAAAAAATAGTGTGACCAAATCACACTAAGGTCCTTTTGTAGGGAGTGTATAATGAGCCATGAGCACAGTAAACAAAAGGCCACAATATATCTAAAGGTTACAGAAGGTGTTGGGGAGTTATTGATATTTTATACTGAGTTTTTGAGTTTTAAAATTATATAAAGCTGTCTCAGACAAAATGCGTGACTCAGCTGAAAGAAATATGTCTCAAATGGTAGAATTTTTGACTCTTTGTTACCTGCATGGGAGAGATATTTAGGGACAGGTAGATATCTAGTCACACTCCACTGCTGATGATAGTCTCTACTGTACAAGTGGATTTTTTGCTCCTAGTCTTTGAAAATTTAATTAGCAAAAAAAAAAAAAAGAAAATTTAATTAGCTTTCTTATTTTCTGAACAGACACCAGACTTTTTTTTTAAGTAGTGCCTGTCACTGAAACACACACATAGCTACACACATACACACACACACACTCACACACACACACACTCATTATAGTGCAGGAACCAGAGTTGGTTAATTGAGAAAATTGGTTAAAAAGGGATCTTTAAAAATGACATATTCTCCTAAATATGTTAACATCAACTTATAATTGTATATTTACTTGTGAGTCTTTTACAATAAGGCCAAGATATTGCTTATTATGGTTTTACCATTTTTTTTCTTGGCGTCAATCATACCTGGTTTGCACTTTCTGTACTACATTTCCATTTTCAGGATTTTTTGAGCATAATAATATTTAGATTCTTGATAAGCAACTTAAATGCAGAGCTTTTCTTTATATTTTCATTAGTTTTTCAAACTTTTAAGGTTGTCTTGCTTTAATTTTGATAACATTATGCTTATCAACTTACCTTTAATATGCCTGTCCAAACGTTCATAGATTTCATAGCCCCAATTCTGTATTTTGGCATGGATTTTCAACAATTTAAATATGTTTCTCAATATGTATCAGGTAGTCACACTAACACATCATGCTGGAATAAACAGGTTTGGACAAACACAGTTGATTGACTCATAGTACCAGTGTGAATTTTTCTGACCGGCAAGAGAGGAAGTGCATGGGTATCCTGTAACCTGTTGACAACATGCATATACAGCACATAGCAACAGTCAATACAATTAGAAGACTTTCCTATTCTAAATCAGGATAGTTTCAGAGATTAAATTTTCACTATCAGTAAAGACAATATTACTGATATCCATTAAAATAATTTTAAATGGTCTTTAATATTTTAATCTTATAAATATCTTTATATTGTATGGAAGTCCTAAAGATTGTCATAATTTGCCAAAAAAAAAAAAGTAATTTGATCAAACTGGAGAAAGAAGACCAGGACCCCTCCCTCCATACTACATTAGATTTCTGTACTACACGGACTATCAACAACATAAACAGATTGATAGATACGTAGGTAGATAGGTAGATTGATAGAGAGATAAATCAATTTGCACCCATAGATGATATTTAAAGGTCAGTTTTAAATGCAATTTATATATTTTTTAAAAGACTTATTTATTTATTTGAGTGAGAGAGAGACAGAGACAGAGGAAGGGAGGGAGGGAGAGAGAAACTCAAGCAGACTCTGTGCTGAGTGTGGAGCCCAACATGGAGTTTTATCTCACAACCCTGAGATTACCAACTGAGCTGAAACCAAGAGTCGAATTCTTAACCAACTGTGCCACCCAGGCACCCATAACTTTAATTTGTTTTTAAATACTTCATTATTATTAGCTTATTTTAATAACTCTACAATTGATACTTTCACTTTATTTGAGATTTAAGAGTAAGTTACCTCAAAGCTTATTTTAAGGACTGAAGTAGCTTGAATTAGGAATCATAGTTTTAGAAAGAAAAATTCACAAAGGAATTGTTAGAATCAAATGAAGATATGTTTAAAATATTTAGTTTTAGCATTTCAAATAATTTCCCTTGACAAATGCTAATTACTTTGTCTTTGCTTTGGACGTTCCCAAAGCCATACTTTAAATGATGAGTCAGTATTCATATCATTGATCACATCCAAACTGTCTAATGTAGTGTACAAAATATTTGCATCAGATGAAAATCTAGATTCAGAGGCAGTAAGCTTCCATGGGTTCACAAAATCCCTGCCTGGCACAGTTTTCTGTCTTCAAATGCTTGGCACAATATCATGTACTAACTGAACAGAACTTTTAAAAGATTTTGAAGCAAAACAGAGCATTGTTTTGTTTAAAAAATTAGTAAGGTACTGTTATTTGTTTGACTTGGACATGCTGAGTAAGGTCAAGCTGCCTTTGGAAGAATGAAGAAATGTTACAAAATACAAGGCAGGTTATAATCTGGTATTTCAGAGGATAAGTCAAAGGCTGATGTAGTAAGAATAACACATATTTGCCATCCCTAGGATAATATCATAAGGAATTTGGATTGATGGATCTCTAAAAACAATAGTTGGAAAGAAATGTGAAAACAAGGATTATCACTGTTATAAAGATGATACTCTACAATAATCTAGGTTTAGATTGTAAAAAATGTCTATAAAGGGGAAAAAAAAAACTAGCCAAGATTTAATATTTAAATAAAACAACAAAAAGTGTGATCTGGTAGTTTATTTTTGTAACATTATTAAAGCTAAAATTACTTTATATATTTTTGCTCCATTTATCAAATCTTTGTTGAAAACTTACTATGTAGCTGGTTCTTTGTTAATTTATTAGTGAGGTATTCTGGTCATAGAGTGGTCTGAACAAATAATCTTTATTTTTGTTCTAGCCAATACTGTGCTCAGAAACTCATCACTAAAACAACTGTGGTCTACTTTTGGAGTGGAGTAGGAGACTTTGGGCTTTTCAACAACCTGAGGATTTTGCAGGTGTAAGATGACATGATTTGCAGTGATCCTTGCATCCCTTCCGTGTATGCACATGGTCAGAGGGAGATTATAATTGACATAGGACATCTCGTTAAGAAAGGGAAAGATCTCCTCTAATTGCTGGGTTATGAGAAATCAACTGTCCTTGCTGATGTCAGAGCCCCTCCTTACTCCTGAGCATGGAGTATTCTATATTATAGTATCCTCTCATGAAAAGGAAGAAGATATCAACTCATGGTATACTGTGAGAAGTCAGGGGAAAAAATCTACCCCTGAGCTTCACCTGCCTTTCATTCCAGAACACCCAAATGTCTAACACAACATAAGTAGGGAGGGATTTAATTGTACAAACAGGTCCTTGTTATCAAATGTAATGAGAATTGCTAAGCAGGTGCAGTTAATATTCATACACAAGTTTCTAAAGTCATAGATTCTGATGTCCTATAGAAAATCACATTATGATAGACTGGCAGGGGTTGTCAAAAACCATCAAAACCAGAGTCGGAGTCAAGAGCCTCATGAAGAGTTATAAAACCTAGAGAAAGCGTACTACAAACTATTGGTAAACCTACCTTCTCTAATTTAGGACAGGAGTTCTCAAATTACATTTTGTAGTTTTAAAAGAATGCTCATATGAGTATCAGTGAGCATTGTACCAAACTTCATACAGAACCTATAGAATACACAATTGCTTACAAAAGTAATTGAGTTGTCCTCTTCAGCAGTCAGCACTGTTATCAGTGACAAGTGTTGGTCTTCCTTGCTTGCCGTCTGTGGCAGCACAGGCCTTGGTGTACTACACTTCTGATTTCATCCCCAGAAACTGTGGAAGATGGTCTCTGTGAGCTCACACAAGCTGTTTATCTTTCTGCTTCTTGCCTTTCTAACACTGAGCATTTCTAAGTTCTCCTACAGGCACCCAAAAGCTGAAAGAGTGCACAGTGGGGATGAAAGCTCATGGAATCAACCCCAACTAATGGGAGCTGGGCCTTCTTGTTCTTTGAAGCCTGGGTCTACAGACATTTCCATTAACTGACATTAACAGATATTTCCATTAACAGATATTTTAGCCTTTGTTGGCATGCAGTCTTTGTTGTGACTACTCAATTATACCACTGTAGTGCAAAGCTGCCATAGACAATACACATATGAATGAATGTGGCTGTGTTCCAACCTTTATCTACAAAAACAGGCCACTGGCTAAATTTGGCCAGTAGCTAAATTTGGGTAGGGTCGCCATATTTATATAAAAAAAAAATGTAGGACACTTACTTAAATTGGAACTTCAGATAAATGCAATTAATTTTTTTTAGCAGATATATCCTAAACAATTATTTGTTGTTTATATGAAATATGAAATTCAAAGTTAATTGAATATCTTATGTTTTATCTGGCAACCCTACCTTCAGATTGTAGTTTGGTCTCTGTTTCACACAGATTTTTTTTAAAGGAATTCAGTTTTATCTCAAGACTCCTAGAATAATCACCTCTCTTGATTATAACAGTAATCTAATAAATACATACCAGTTTTTTGGGGGTTCTTTTGTTTTTTTTGTCTTTTTCTTTTCCTGTCTTACTCTCTGAACTCCCTCATATTTGCTTTCTGCGATCACCTCCTAAATAGCTTCTGTATCTCTCGGCTATGGCCTGAATTATATGCTCCTTAATGGTGTTAAAGCCTCAATCCCCAGGGTGACTATATTTAAATAAAGGGCCTTTAAGAGTAAATTAAGGCTAAGTGACATTATAAGAGTGAATTCCTAATAAGATTAATTGTCATATAAGTAGAGACACCAGAGAGCTTTCTTTCTCTCCTTATATGCACAGAAGAAAAATCACGTGAAGAATTAGTAAGAAGGCAACCATCTGCAAGCCAGGAAGAGTCCTCACCAGAAACAAATCCAGAAAGTACCTTGATCTTGAACTTCTAGCCTCCAGAACTGTGAGAAAATAATTTCTATTGTTAAAGTCACACACTCTATGGTATTTTGTTATATCAGCTCTAGTGCACTAATACACTCACCCTCCCTAGTGAATTTTTTTAATAGAGAAAAAGATGATCACAGGTGAAACTGCATTAACATTTGCCAAGGCCCAGTGGAGGACATCTGCCACAGTTCCAAGCAAAAATCCTAGGATATGTACATCATGGTTGATAAATGAGACATGGGGGACAATTCCATTATTAAATAATAGGAGATGAAAGAGAAATCAAAGAAGAAGAAGAAGAAGAAGAAGAAGAAGAACAAGAACAAGAACAAGAAGAACAAGAAGAAGAACAAGAAGAAGAAAAGAAAAAAGAAGAAAAAAAGAAAAAGAGAACAAGAAAAAAAGAAAAAAATGAGTCTATTGGGGCCTGGGTGGCTCTGTAATTAAGCGTCATCTGCCTTTGGCTCAGGTCATGATCCCAGGGTCCTGGGATCCAGCCTGGCCTCGGGCTCCCTCCTCCACGGGAAACCTGCTTCTCCCTCTTCCACCTCCCCTGCTTGTGTTCCCTCTCTTGCTGTGTCTTTCTCTGTCAAAAAAAAAAGAGTCTATTAAAAATAATGAAAGTTTCCAAGACTTAGAATGAAAGAACTCACATAAGGAGATATAAAAAACCAATCCTTTAGGCCAAAACAACATAGTCACAGCACAAATAACTCTATGGTGATACATTTGAGAAAGAAAATACATTATTCTCTTATATAATATATACATATATATTTTGCCAAAAAATACATATAATTTGTCAAATCCTATTGCAAAGAGGTAGAAACCTTGAATAATTCAGTAATACTGGAAAAAGGGTCAAATACAAAGGACAGGTATTAAACCTTCAGAAAACAGATATTTTAATTCAACTTGCAAGGAATTTGAGATCTCAGAAAATATAGTTGGCATATATTTGTATGAGAGTGTTATTAAGATATGACTATAAATAAATTTGACCTAAGAATATAGATACAGTTATTCTAATTATAATGCTAGTAAGTTGAATCTAAGATTATGCCAAAAGAATAATATAGCAAACCAGGTAGGCATGCGTAGATGACTTAATTCTAAATACATTAAGTTAAAGAAAAAAAAAAGAGTCAAGGGATTTTATGATAGCGTAAAATGAAGCATCAGACTAACTGGACCTAACACTATCTTAATTGAAATACTACTTGATAAAATTAAAAGATATATATTAAAAGAGTTATGCAGCATAACCAAGTATTTAATTTTAAGTATGCACAAATGGTTCAACTTTATATAAATTATTTTTATTATTTATTTATGATAGAACAAAACCCTAACTCTCAAGATGACATTTGATAACATTAAATGACCATTTTTTAAAAAAATCTAATTAATTAGGAATTGATTCAAAGTACGTAGACATTGTAATGCTTGCTATTTTCCTACAGCAAATGGGTAATACATTAAATGTTAAAACACTAAAATAGCTGTTATTGAAATCAGTACAAATCAAGTCAGAGTGTTATCCCTGCTATGGGCAAGTACTAGATTATTTTGGGGATGATAACTACTAATAGTCACCCAAGAATAATACGAAAATAATTACATAAGATAAGAGACACAGTCATTTATTTTCAAGCACATAGTTGCATAGCTAGAAGGTCAAAGATTCAGCTATAAAGCAATTGGTATTATTTTAGACAATTTGATCAGACAACTACATAAAAAGTAAATATATAAAATACTTAGATTTATTACATTAACAATAAGCAATACAGGAATGAATTCATTCTTAAAAGTAACAAACATGCTGAAAATAATTAAAAATAAATTTAACTGGAAATGTGTAGGTTTATAATGAAAGTCCATGTTGAGATCATGAATTTAAAGTGAAACAAGCCAGCAGTGCCTGGGTGTCTCAGTTTGTTAAGTGGCTGACTTTGGCTCAAGTGATGATCTCAGGGTCCTGGGATCCAGCTCTAAGTCCAGTCCTCCGGCTCCCTGTTCAGTGGGGAGTCTGCTTCTCACTCTGCCCCTACACCTCCCTCTGCTTATGCTCTCTCTCTCAAATAAATTTTAAAAAAAGGAAAAAAAAGAAAGAAAGAAAGAAAGAAAGAAAGAAAGAAAGAAAGAAAGAAAGAAAGAAAGAAAGAAAGAAAGAAAAGGAAGAAAGAGGAAGGAAGGAAGGAAGGAAGGAAGGAAGGAAGGAAGGAAGGAAGGAAGGAAAGAAGGAAGAAAGAAAGAAAAGAAAAGAAACAAGCCAGTTTACTTTTCTGACGTTCTGCAAAATTCTGGTGATCAGATATAAGATTGAAAGAAGTGTTGATTGAATTCCACTAAAATGTGTTTTTACAATGTGAGGGAGAGAGTTAAGATTGTGTAAGGGCTTTTCAGGGAAGTTATTATCATGAAGCTTCAAATCATATTCTGTTTGACTTCAATTATTTAATTTCTCAAGGTTAGATTTTTGATCTAGAATATATTTTTCTTGTGACTGCTTCATGGTGGGTTGAGAAAGCTTAATGTGATGTTGGGCCACTAACCTATAATGCTCATGTTGATCGATGGTTTTTATTGAATTCTTCTATATTCTTTTTTTTTCCCCAAATTTATTTTAATTTTTCAGTGTTACAAGATTGATTGTTCATGCACCACACCCAGTGATCCATGCAGTACGTGCCCCTCTTGATACCCACCACCAGGCTCATTCCCCCCCCCTCCCCTCCAAAACCCTCAGTTTGTTGCTCAGAGTCCACAGTCTCTCCTGGTTCAACACCCCCTCCGATTTCCCCCCATTCGCCCTTCCCTTCCTTCTCACGATGCCCTCCATGATTTTCTTTATACTCCACACGTAAGTGAGACCATAAGATAATTGCCTCTCTCTGCTTGACTTATTTCACTCCGCATAATCT
>JAPYYJ010004029.1:0-10864 GCA_028533885.1 Nasua narica
CGGACCGACCCTGAGGCGGGTGTGGCCGCGGTCCGGACCCCGCAGGGCGGAGGCGGGGTGAGCACCGGAGGCGGGCAGCTGCCCCCCCACCCCGCCCCGCCACCGCAGACTGACGCAGGGCCCCGGGAACCGACCCTGCGCCGCGCAGACACAGACGCGGACGGGGGAGCGCCTCCAAGCCCAGAGCGGGGACACCCCACAGACCCCATGGTCCGCACACAAAACCACTGTGTCTACACAGCACGCCCTCCCCCGCAAGGCCCTGCGAGCACGCACCCCTCGGTCCTCAGTGCTCAGGGGGCTTCTCCTCATCTTCTCCTCCCACAGGGGGTCCTGTCAGCGTGGCCGCGGACTCACGGCCTCCAGAAACCGCCACAAAGGGTCCTGAGGAGTAGGGGCTTCTGCCCGAAGGGACGCAGGCCCCCCAGGCGTCTAGGAGCTGGGCTCCGGCGCCCCCTGCGGGCAGTGGGGGCAGTGCAGAATGCGGCGCACTGACTCCGGCGCCCCCTGCGGGCGGTGGGGGCAGTGCAGAATGCGGCCCACTGACTCGGGCGCCCCCTGCGGGCGCTGGGGGCAGTGCAGAATGCGGCCCACTGACTCGGGCGCCCCCTGCGGGCGGTGGGGGCAGTGCCGAACGCGGCGCACTGACTCCGGCGCCCCCTGCGGGCGGTGGGGGCAGTGCAGAATGCGGCCCACTGACTCGGGCGCCCCCTGCGGGCGCTGGGAACAGTACAAAATGCTGGGCACTCATTTCAGTGGAGACACCCGTCCCCTCCCCAGGCCCAGTTGAATCCATTACATTTTGGAAATTCACACTGAAATCAAGCCCAATATCCCCTGACAACTCCAGAAATAGGAACAATTATCTGGAAACTATATGTAATTAAATGAAATGCAGATATAAACTTAACAACTTATACCAAAATTCATTCGAAATTGTAGATAATTTAAAATGCAAAACTATCAAAATATCAAAAAGAAAACATAAAGGAAAATCTACATGACCTTGGGTTTGGTGAGGAGTTTTAACACACAACACCAAAGGCCAATCCACAAAAGAAAAAAATTGATAACATGAACTTCTTAAAGTTAAAACTCTTAACTCTGAAATATCTTGCTCAGAAAACTAAAAGACAACTCACACACTGGGAGAAAATATTTGCAAAACACATATCTGATAAGTGATTTGTATTCAAAATATACAAAAAACTCTCAGAATTCAACCAAAAGGAAAAAACCCAGTTGATAATGGGTAAATATCTGAATGATGCCTGGACAAAGAAGATATACAAATAATAAATAAGCACATGAAATAGGCTCAACAAATTACAAATTTAAACAACAGTGAAACGGCACTGCACACCTATTAGAAATGCTAAGCTACAAAAACAAGAATACCAATTGCTGGAATGTGAGAAATGACAACTGTCCTTCACTCTGGGGGAATGCATCTACCACTGCTTTGGAAGACAGTTTGGCAGGGTTTTTGTTTTTTTTTTTTTCCAAAGCTAAATCTTCACCTTTAGGATCCAACAATCGTGCTTCTAGTATTTAGACAACTGCTTTGAAAAATTATTTCCAAACAAAAACTTGCATGTAGTTATGCACAGCAGCTCTATGTCTAGTGGTTAAAATCTGACAGAAATCAAGAGGTACTTCAATAGATGAATCCCTAAGCAAATTGGAGTGCATCCACATGGAGGAATATGCCACCCCAAATATGCCTCTCTGGCACAAGGATTATTTGGGGCTGTTAATTGTAAGAACCAGCAGACACTGGAGCATCTCTGAAAACTGAACAGAGGTTGTCATTTGGTGAGTGAAATGTACACAGATAAAGGAAAGCTTCATTTATAAGGGTATTTTCCTCTCTGCACCAGGAATAGAAGAATGACTATATCTCAACACACTCGTACCAAAGGAGAAGGCACAGACATAAATCTGCATAACGACCAAATCCTCCTTTCCTGTGCTTGGCCTGGTAATGTCCCTTAACTGGCCTTCCCACCACCCAAAATCTTTATGTCTTTAGCTGAAGATGGCATTTAGGGTGATGGCTGGGCCATTTCATGGAGTTACTCAGTTTTCCTGGGTATCTCCCATGAATACAGAACATACGCATGGTATTTAACTTTTGTTTGTTTTTCTCCTGTTTATTCAGCAAAAAAGGAATCAACCATCACCCCACACAATGACTTGGATGAACCTCACATCCATTTTCATAAGTGAAAGAATCAAGTCTGAAAAGGCCACACACTGTATAACCCATTTATAGGACATTCTGGAAAAGAAAAAACTACAGGGATGACAAAAGGATCATGGTGTGGGAAGCTTGAAGAATACCACGATATTTTAGTGCTGGATACCTGCCACTGTGCATTTGTCAAAATGCACAAAAATTTTCACATCCCAAAGAGTAAATCATAATCTACTCAAGTTAAGTTATTAGAATGTGGGAATGTCACATTTAGGATGTGGGATGTTTGGGCTAAAGGCAGGCTGCCCCAAATGTGGCACTTTGGCGTACAGACCATTTTAAATAAAAGTTACTTAAGCGACAGCCTATGCATTGAGGACACTGAGACCCTCCTCTGTCCCCCTGGAAGCAGGAAATCAATCTCCACATGAAGATCTCCCTGTCCCAGAAGATGAGAAGACTTCCTAATCGCCAGATATGGGAAATTTAGAGCCCGGAAGGCTGCATAAACAACCTTGTTACTTTTGACTAATTTACTACCCCAATTCAAATTGTTTAGAACTCCTGATAAATTGAAGCTCCTACGGTTTTCTTTCTTCTCTGAATTCCTCACAGATTTATTTTCTCTTTGTCTATAAAGTATAAAACCTGCCTGCCTTGGTCATTTAATCATGTGTACATGATTAAACTTTGTGGGGTCAATGTAATTCCTAGTCCAGCTGGTAGAACCTTGATATGAGCAAAATTTCTTTTGCCATTTTAGTGGACTACAGAATATGACAAATAATCCAACTGTATTGGAAATGTATGTAAACACACTCACTGCAGGTTGTATGGCAAAAGATGCTAACCTAAAATAACTTCAGAAATATGTACTGTATGTACACAGTGTACTCTATTTCACAAAGTTAGGTAATAGCTAACAGATCTGAAAACACCATATCTTACTCTGGAATAGAGCAATGTAATAAACACATGGCAGGTGGGAGAGCCAGTGTGTCCCTGTTGGAGTAGAAAGTTACAAATCAGCAAAGGGAGAAGATCACAATATGACCAGGATGGAGACATCAGCACGAACTCATCTTTGGCTTAATATAGATACAGATAGTACCACACAGAAATCTTTAATTAGGTGTATTTACATAGGTTGAAATACATGCATATATTGCCTTGCATTGTCCGCTGAGCACATTCAATTCCCACAGATAGGACTTTAATACCATTATCTAACAAAAGGAGCCAGAGCTCTTGGAAGAAATTGCTGACACTAGGACTGATACAGTAAATGTAGGAGCCAGGATACCCTTGAAGTATCAGAAACTAAGGAAGTACCAAGAAAAACCCCACAAAAATGAAATGATGTCAACAGAAAACAGGAGCCAATGGAAAGCGATGGTAAAATGATTTGGTAAAAAGAAACCATGGGCCCAAAATAGAATCACTTATGTTAAGAAATCTAGGTCACCAAACGAGGACTTACTACCTAACCCAACTGTAGTTTCACATCTACTCATCTCCATGTAAACTTTAACCAGTCAACCTGGAAAATGTACTGAATGTCCCCTTCTGTTCCCCTTAGGAGGCCAACCTGGCCTAAAACAATGCATTCTTTGCTAATGATTTTCTTTTTTCAATTCTCTGCCTGTTTTTTTTTTAAGAGTTAGTCATTGTGTTTATTTGATTTGTTAACTAGAAACATTATTAGGATTTTTTTTTCTCCAGAGGCAAGATAAAGGGAGAAAGTGTGCATTGTAGTATCTAATTTCAGCTTCTGAATAAAAATGTTTAAGGCCATGTCTTCAAGACAGAGAGATTTCCCACCCTGTTCTTTTAAATGATTTAGCACTCACAATCCCCCCAAAATACTCTGGCACAGTACCAATCCTTGACTTCCTCCATGTTATACAGAATTTTCCTAGAACTTAGTCACACCTTTATACAATGAAGAAGCAACAAAATAGTTTATAGATTATACGTTTTAACTCCCTTGTAATGCATATGAAGAAACTGAGGACTAGTGAAATAAACATCTTGGAGAATTATTTATTTATCATGATGGTCCACAAGTCCCTCTCAACTAGGGAAGCAACTACCCTTCTCCTATTCTTCTATTTGAATAGATTCTTATAAATAAACCAAAGTGGTCTCTGTTCTTTCACACTGCTATTTTGGTACTTCACATTGTATTACTTATTATGAAAAAATACAATATTATAAATGTTTTAAAGAAGGGAGAGATCACCATTGCTGGTATGATTAAAGACATCTGTATGGAGAGGTAGTATGTGTGCTAAGCCTAGAAGCATGTTTATAATTTAGATAGGTTAGGGGTATAAAAGGGGAAGTATATAAATACTGCCTTACAATCCCCTGTCTGCTTTTAAAAGCCTTTCCTTCCATGCAGCTCAAAGGAGATCCTTTCTATTTGCTAGATGGGACACTGCCCAATTCATAAATTGTTCAATAAAGCCACCATGATATTTTAAATTACTCAGTTGCATTTTTTATTAACAGATTACACAGATTTTTACAATTGGGATTGAATAGACCTGTCCTAACAGAATTCCAAATAATAGATATAGACACTTAGCCACCGTCAAAGAAGTGGAGCTAACTCCCTTCTGAAGCATGTGGGCTTGGCACAGTGTCATGTAGATGCACCATACACACACGGGAAAGAGTAACATCATCGTGGGGAAGCCTGACCTACACTGCCTCAGCCAGATGACGAACATTAACACAGACAGTGACAAGTGTTCCCTTGTTGTACAGTGCTGACAGAGCACTTTACCACTGTGACCCGCTTCCCCAAAAACCACAACCCCAGTCTAACCAAGAGAAAAACAAGGAAATCCCAATGCAGATCTATGTACAAAATGCCTGACCATTCCTCCTCAACATGGTCAAGGCCACTGAAACAAGACAAGTCTGAGGGCTTATCCCAGCCAAGGAGAGCCTAAAGAGACATTATGGGGGCACCTGGGTGGCTCAGTGGGTTAGAGCCTCTGCCTTCGGCTCAGGTCATGATCTCAGGGTCCTGGGATTGAGCCCCACATCGGACTCTCTGCTCAGCGGGGGCCTGCTTCCCCCCCTCTCTCTGCCTGCCTCTCTGCCTGCTTGTGATCTCTCTCTCTCTCTCTCTCTCTCTCTCTCTCTCTCTCTCTGTCAAATAAATAAATAAAATCTTTTAAAAAAAAAAGAGAGAGAAGACGTGATGACCACATATCATGTGGTTTCCAGCCCAGGATTCTGAGGCCAGAAAAGGTAGAACAGAGGGAAACTGAATAAAGTATGGACTTTAGTAAATAATATATCAATATTTGTTCATTAATTATGACAATTCTGAAGGAAAATAGAGAGTAGAAATTAAAGGTCAAATAAGAGAAATCTGTTGCATCAGACTGGAAGCTTAGAGGAAATAAATGATTTCTTAGTAAAACTACACATTAACAAAATGGAACCTAAAATAAGGAAAAAATAACAAGCAGACCAATTAACCATCCAGGGGCCTCTTCCTCCTGCTGGCTCTCCCCTCACTGTTCTGGGGTTTTCCTCTCCGGGGACAGAGAAGGAGCAGGGACAGAGCTGTTCTGGAGCTCCCCTGAGACCTGACCAGCCCACCACTGCCTTCCTCTCCCCAGCCATGCACAACCCAGCGAGGACACCGTGCACGGGGAGTCTCAGGGATTGCTGATCTTGATGTGTCACCTAGCACTTTTTGGATGGCAAGGGACTGGACACACTTACTGAAGTAAAAGAAATTAATATGTTTAAATGGTAGAAATAAATTATTACCTAAAAGTTCCAGGGGCTCACACTCTCACAGTATGACCTGGACCCTCTCCAACCCTCCATCTGGCTTAGTGTTCTGGACATTCACAGGTGTAATCTCTTTCACTGCCTGAAAGAGCAGTGAAATCTGGGGCCTCCAGCAACTCCAGGCTGACACTCACTCGTCATCTAGTCTACTGGGAAGCGTTTCTCCTTTCCCTCAAGTTCCAAGAAAAGTCACAGCTTTAAGTCTTTGGTCTTGGGACACATTCTCATCCTTGAAACCATCTGAGCACCTAGAAGATGGAGCATGGGGTGGCTAGACTTGGATCATACACCCATCTTCAAGGTGGGGGGAATGTGGGGTCTGAACTCTGCAACTCTTTGGATGGGAGGCAGGTGATATTATTGCTCAGGCAATCAGTGGGAGGCTCGAGGGTTATTCCACAGCCCAGAATCCACACTTGGTTTTCGAGCCCACAGTCCTTGGGTCATGCACATGGCTCTCCAAGGCCATGCAGTCTCAGTGAGAAACTGCCCACTAGGAGACACAGTTGTTCCTGTATTCTTAATTCTTAGTGAATGTGCATGTCACAGATTACACTGCAACTGGGAGGCCAAAGGCTTGCAGGCCAGTCTGCTGCATGGCTGCTGTGGCCAGGGCCACATTCTATGTTTGGAGAGTAAGGGGCTGTGAGGGAGGAGACACTTTCTCAGCCACAGAAAGTTTGGGAATGGGAACATCCAGAGAGGCTGCCTACATGACCCATGGACCTGCTAAACTGCCCAGAAATTCACACAGTGGTTGTCAAGACCCAGGCTGGCCTGAGCTAGAGGACCACAGATGTCTGCCTGGATGGCTGGAGGCCAAGGACTGCCCTTTCTGAGACCTGACTATCTACCGCTAATCATTCAGCTAGGACAAAGGATCCAGATGATGCCAGGAGAGCACCACCAGCCCACAAGAAGGCTGCCTGTGGTCAGCTTTCTGGTAGCTGGTAGGCCACTGCACCCAGTCCTATATAAAGTCACACACATCTACTGCATGCCCCCATGGGTCAGGCCCTTGCTGGAAACTTGGGCTTCCCAGGCCAAGTGGAGCAGGTAGCATCCCTCCCAGATTGGGGGGGGGCGGGGTGTGGAAGGACTTTGCACAATCTTGAGGCCTTCCAAAACCATCATTTGGAGTTGAGTTGAATTTGAAAGAGTGACCAGGCAGATATTTCACTCTTCTATTACATTCCAACACTGAGGGACCAAAAGACCAATAGTCCAGCTCAATCCCTAATGCATATGTGATCATGGGTAGAGGCCCAGAGAGTTAGAGATGAGACAGAGGATAGGGAATAGGGCCACTTACACTAAAACCAAACCCTGATCCCGGCCCTGACACTGACACTGACTCTGAGCCAGACCCTGAACCTGATCTCAAGCCTGCTCCTGGACCCAACCCATGCCCCTGACCCCCGACTCCAGCCATGGCCCTGACCCTGACTTTACCCTAAACCCTAAACTGGACCACGACCCTGACCTGCCCTCCAGCATTTTATTTTCCAATCACACCCATATTATCTTTGGCTAAATGGAAAGGAGATGATAGTTCTCTGGGTCTCTCATTTCTCCAAGCCACTACTGATGGATTTGATAATTTGTATCAGTAAATTCTCAAACACTTTGTAATTTTTACTGCAACCCTTGTTAGAGAATAATGAAACACTAGGAGGTTGAGTCTGGGACCCATGATCACAGAGTGAGTGCAAAATGTGAACTAAGATCCTCCTCAATTCTCATCATATGGAGAATGATCAAGGCCTCTGGGCTTCACGCTTAAGGGGTAAGTGGTATTTCCATTGTTTATCATAAATATATGGATGTGAACACAGGTATGACTGTTTTTAAATACATAGTTTATTTTTCCAACTGTTGCAGATCATGATCCACCCTTACAGAATTTTGTGTGCACAGTATAAATATTCCTGTCTTTAAAACTGAGGATTAGGGATTGAAGTGTTCTTGACTGTAGTTTGCAACAAAAATACTTTGCTATGGTTCTTTTTTTTTTTTTTAAAGATTTTATTTATTTATTTGACAGAGAGAGAGAGAGATCACAAGCAGGCAGAGAGGCAGGCAGAGAGAGAGGGGGAAGCAGGCTCCCTGCTGAGCAGAAAGCCCGACATGGGGCTTGATCCCAGGACCCTAAGATCACGACCCAAGCCGAAGGCAGAGGCTTTAAACCCACTGAGCCACCCAGGTGCCCCTTTGCTATGGTTCTCATTGTAATTGCTTTACTTTTCAATTGGACCTTACCTTCCATTACATGACGACACCTTTCTTCAGAACCACCTGCATTTGAGGAAGATCCAAATTAGAAGTAGTGCTGGGGAGGACATTTTCTGGAATAATAATATAAAATCCCTGCCATAATATGTCATTCTAAACTATGGGAACTTTCCAGTTGGATTAGAATTTTCAGTGGAAGAGGAACATTTTGTCCTCGGTTCCCATGGAGTCATGGAGCCATCCAGGAGAAGACAGAGTGGGCCTTTGGGTCATTGAACTTAGTTACGAAACTACTGTTGGATGTATTTTTGCATAGATCTCAGAACAGAGCTCTGACATAAAAATAATCATGCTCCCTCACTTGAACATTCTGAAATACCAACATAATAAATCATCTGTATAATTATAATTATTCATTAACAATTAAACACTGTCTCAAAGAAGCTGTTTTCAAAAACATATTACAGGTCATGTCATAATAGATTAGGACTTTTATCAGCTACTTAAACATAAGCATTAAAACCTGAAATACTCTGTAGTGGTAGCATGAGCCTATTTAGCCTATTTAGCAAGGTAATACAGGGTTCGTGAATTTCATATGAAATTTCAAGTGTTAATTGTGACATTTACCTATTGCTCAGCATTGAGATTTTATTTTTCTTTTTTTAAAGATTTTTTATTATTTGAAAGAGAGAGAGCATGCACACCAGGGAGGAGGGGCAGAGGGAAAAGCAGGCTCCCCGCTGAGTCCAATGCGGGGCTCGATCCCAGGACCCCGACATCATGACTTGAACTGAAGTCAGATGCTTGATCCACTGGGCCACCCAGGCACCCCAAGATTTTTCTTCTTTACTAATTTTCCCAAACACAGGTTCTGATTTCATTAACTACTCTCTCAAAATATAAAATGAGAGTGATTCTTGCAGGTACTCTAAAAAGCTACAAATCTTTAGTTGAAAAAAAAAAAAACATTAAATGTGTTCACTATTAGAGAGGAAGAGCAAGATGGTGGAGAAGTAGGAGGTTGAGATAGAGTCAGATCCCAGAAGTTCATCTAGATAGATAGTAAATCATTCTAAAAGCCAGCATACTCAACAGGAGAGAGAAGAGAGGAAGAAGAGCAATTCTAGGAGCAGAAAATCGACCACTTTCCGAAAGGTAGGAGGTTTGGAAAAGTGAATCCAAAGCGACGGGAAGAGAGACCACAGGGAAGAGGGGCCGGCTCCCTGCAGCCACAGAGCCGCGGAGCACAAAATCGGAACTTTTAGAGTCTGCTCCGCTGAGGGACATCCCTCCAGAGGCTAAGCAGGAGATTTAGCCCTCACAGGAACAGAGTGGTTTCAGGTCCCGCAAGGTTACAAAGAGACCGGGGGTGTCTGAGTGAGGCAGAGTTCCCAGATATCAGGGCGGAGAAGCCGGTGGCAGAGAAAGAGCCGCGCAGTGCATTTTCAACTGGGGCTCACCCTAGACCGTGGCCGTGGCCCTTCGAGCGGGGACCCCATAAGGCATTCCGAAGAGACCCCCTCCTTCCTCCTGGGGAACGAGCGGCTCGGGAGCATGTAGCAGGAATCTGCTGGGTTTGGAGACTCCAGACGGGGCCATAAGCCAGAGATAGAAACCCTCCGTCACTGGTGGCTTAGCTCGGAGCCTGGGCGGGGACCCGGGAGATGGGAGTGATTGACTGCTTTCCTCTGAGGGCACGCTGAGAAGCAGGGACTCCAGAGCTCAGGGACTCCAGCGCTCAGCTCCTCCGGCTGGAGACTGGGAGCCACCATTTGCATTCCCGGCCTCCAGGGCGGTTCAGAAAGCACTCAGGGAACAAAGACTCCCAAGAGCGAACCTGAGCGAATTGGTTAGCCCTTCCCTGGGCAAGGGCGGGGCAATTCCGCCTCAGGCAAATACATCTGAGAACCAAATTGAAAAGGCCCCTCCCCAGAAGATCAGTGAGAATATCCAGCCGAGCCCAAGTTCATCAATCAATGAGAACTGTGGAACTCCAGAGTACTTTTCTCTCTCACTCATCTATTCTTAGCTTGATAAAATGACAAGGCAGAAAAACTCACCACAAAAAAAAGAACAAGAGACAGTACCGACGGCTAGAGACCTAGTTAATACAGACATCAGTAATATGTCAGGAATAGAATTCAAAATGACAGTTATCAAGGTGCTAGCTGGGCTTGAAAAAAGCATGGAAGAGATTAAAGAATCCCTTTCAGGAGAAATAAAATCCCTTTCGAGAGAAATAAAAAACAAAATCTAACCAAGATGAAATCAAAAAAGCTATTAATGAGATTCAAACAAAAAAGGAGCCTCTTAATGCTAGAATAAATGAGACAGAAGAAAGAATTAGCAACATAGAAGACCAAATGACAAAGAATAAAGAAGCTGAGACAAGAGAGACAAACAACTACTAGACCACAAGGGAAGAATTCGAGAGATAAGTGATACATTAAGACGTAACAATATTAGAATAATTGGGATTCCAGAAGAAGAAGAAAGAGAGAAAGGGGTGGAAGGTCTATTAGAACAAATTATTGTAGAGAATTTCCCTAATCTGCTGAGGGGAACAAACATCAAAATCCAGGAGGCACAGAGAACCCCCCTCAAAATCAATAA
>JAPYYJ010004030.1:0-10860 GCA_028533885.1 Nasua narica
GACTTTGGTTTTCTTTTTCTACATTCCTCTGCCTATTCAGGGTCTTTTCTAGTTCCATATAAATTTTAGGATTATTTGTTCCATTTCCTTGAAATAAATTGATGGTATTTTGATAGGGATTGCATTAAATGTGTAGATTGCTTTAGGTAGCATAGACATTTTCACAATATTTGTTCTTCCAATCCATGAGCATGGAACGTTTTTCCATTTCTTTGTGTCTTCCTCAATTTCTTTCATGAGCACTTTGTAATTTTCTGAGTACAGATTCTTTGCCTCCTTGGTTAGGTTTATTCCTAGGTATCTTATGGTTTTGGGTGCAATTGTAAATGGAATCGACTCCTTAATTTCTCTTTCTTCTGTTTTGCTGTTGGTGTATAGAAACGCAACTGATGCGTTTTTGTGCATTAATTTTATATCCTGACACTTGACTGAATTCCTGTATGAGTTCTAGCAGTCATGGAGTGGAGTCTTTTGGGTTTTCCACGTAAAGTATCATATCATCTGCAAAGAGTGAGAGTTTGACTTCTTCTTTGCCAATTTGGATGCCTGCAAATGATTTTGATCATTACAGCTTTGTACTATAACTTGAACCCTAGAATTGTGATGCCTCCAGCTTAGCTTTTCTTTTTTTTTTTAAAGATTTTATTTATTTATTTGACAGAGAGAAAGAGATTAAAAGTAGGCAGAGAGGCGAGCAGAGAGAGAAAGGGAAGCAGGCTCCCCACTGAGTAGAGAGCCTGATGTGGGGCTCGATCCCAGGACCCTGAAATCATGACCCAAGCCGAAGGCAGAGGCCCTAACCCACTGAGCCAGTCAGGCGCGCCTCAGCTTTTCTTTTTCGAGGTTGCTTTGGTTATTCATGGTCTTTTGAGTTCCATACAAATTTTAGGACTGTTTCTTCTAGCTCTTTGAAAAATGCTGTTAGTATTTTGATACGAATTGCTTTAAATGTGCAGATTGCTTTGGGTAATATAGACCAAATCTACATTTCTTAATCCTAATAACAAATAAAAACTTGAGAAATTAAAATTTCCAAAAGCATCAAATTAGCAAAATCTAGTTAAAAATAATGAAAGAGGGGCGCCTGGCTGGCTCAGTAGGTAAGCATCTGCCTTTGGCTCAGGTCATGATCCCAGGACCCTGGGATTGAGCCCCATGTGGGGCTCTCTGCTCAGCAGGGAGTCTGCTTCTATCTCCTGCTCATGCTCTTTCTCTGTCTCTTTTAAAAAATAAGTAAAATCTTTAAAAAAAAATGAAAGATGTAATCTCTGTGCATAAAACTACAAAACATTATTGATAATAAAATAAAGAAGATACAAATAAATGGAAGAAACACCATATTCATGGTTTGGAAGACTCAATATACTAAATATGTAAAATGCTTCCTGAACTGACCTACAGATTTAATGCAATTTCAATGAAAGCCCAAGCAGGTTTTGTGAAAAAAATTGACAGGCTAACTCTAAAACGCATATGGCAATGCAAGGACTAAGAAGAACTATGATCACCTTGAAGAAAAGGAAAAATGGTGGAACACTCATGATACTAAATATTTACTATCATATTGCAATAGTTAAGAATAGACTATTGACTAGAACAGAAGTAGAGAATCCAAATGCTTACAGCAAATAAGCAAGCTGCAGAGTAAAGAAAAGATTGTATGTAAAGAGCTAGTAGAAAAAATTAATGATAAGACAGGCAACCCAATAAAAAATGCTCAAAAGCCTTTGAACAAGCACTTTACAAAAGGGGATAGCCAAACGATGAGCCAATGTGGGAAAGGGTGTTCAACCTCCATATTTGTCAGGGTAGTGCCAACATCAGGATAACAATGTACAATCTATTCTGCACAGAAATGTTAAATTAAAAAGAAACTGTCAATACCAAGTGCAGAGATATAGAATAACAGAAGCTCTCCTGCCCCTTGCGAGATAGAAAATCGGCACAGCCTCTTTGGAAAATTATGGGGCGGGATATTCAGAAGCTGTTCATATACATACCCTACGGCCCAGCAAATTGGCCCTTATGCAAATTCCCAACAGAAATGCGTACACATGAGTACGAATTATCACAATACTATTCACAATGACCCCAACCTGGAAACAATACAAATGCTTACCCAAAAAAGAATAGACAAATATAAAATGGTATACTCAAACAATGGAAAAACTCTTTAGCAATGAACATGAACAAACTCCTATTTGATGCAAAATATGAATGAATTTCATTAATGTAAGCAAAAGAATACTGATACATGCTCTATGGCTCAATATCTATGATGTTTAAAATCAGACCCAGCTAACTGATGGTTTAATCAACAGGCAGAAAATGTCAGTTAGGCAAGATGAATAAGCTCTAGACTTCGGCTACAGCATTGTGTCTATCACCAATAATGTCCACTTAAAATTTAAGACAATATATCTCATGGTGTGTCCTTATCACAATAAAATCCAAGACAAACAAACAAACAACTAAACTAAATTATGGTGTTAAAGGTAGGCTAGTAGTTACATTACCGGAGGAGGGAAAGGAGTAACAACTGGGATTGGACATGAGAGGCTTTCCTGACCCTAGTTATATTCTATTTCTTAATCTCATGGTGATTATAAGTGTGTACTCCTGCTGTGGTAATTCATCAAGCTCTATGCTTATGATGCCTTTTTCTGTATGTTATGTATAAATACACGTATTTAAATAAAGGAGGTCATAAAATAGCCAATTGTGGTTATGATAGAGGTTAAATGAGTTTTTATTGAAGGCCCTGTGCTTTTAGGTATGTATTCATTTTCTTCTTCATCATAACCTGATGGAAAATAGACTCAGTATTTTTATTTTATAGATGAAAATGCTGAGTGTGAGGGGCAGTAGGCAAATTGTCCAAGGTTTCACAGCTTGGTTTTCTGTCTCTGAAGTTTTGGTTTTCTGCACTGTATTTATGTCACCTCTTGTAGTATTCTTCAGAATTCACAAATTGCCTTGTCAGAAAATATTTCACTTAAGTAATCCAGATAGTTGAAATTAATCATGTAAATTCCAAAGAAAGACAACCCAAAGACTGAAACCATTAATAATTAAAAAAAAGATAATTCATTGTATATAAATCTTTATTTTCCAGATCATTCCTTGAGAATATAACTTTCCAAGGTAACAGAGAAGTTAACGGAACCTCTCAATAATGAGCCTAGGATACTTGCTAGAGCCCTGCAAGTTAAACGTAGCTAAAATAGGAAAGTAACCATGATTTACCTCATTCATTCAAAGTGACAGAAATATAACTTTTAAACATTTTTTCTAAGTTATCTAAATCAATCTGTTCCTCCACACATCCACCAAGTTTGGAAGAAAATCCAATTTTTAACTGACAGAAAATCTAATTTTACTCATGGAGTAAGTGGGACCTGTTTCCTATCTCAGGATTCTATGCGGAATCCCTGGGCCTACTAGAAATTTGAGATGGGCCTCAGACCTTGATCTCACTATCAAATGTTCTCTGTCCAAGCTGAACAATGCATTCCACACCAAACTGCACAGTTAGGAATTTCACTGTTGCTTGGTTACACAGGCGTTCCCCCATGTGAGAACTAAGTAGCCCCTCCCACTTATAAATTCTTTTCTGCCACCTGTTTCCCTCAAATCTAGGGTATCCTACTCCTTCAACTCTTAGAGCTCTGACCTTTTTAGATAATTCAGCTCCTGGACTGCGTTCTAAGAAAACTATTGGAAGAACCTAAAGGATTTATAACCAAAATGCCTTGGGCAGCACTTTGGAAACATCTCGAAAATATTTGGCACACAGTTTAGTGGATGCGTATGTATGGAAATTTCCAGAAAATAGATTGATGGGGCTTCAGCCAAAGCACTAGCTGTTTAACTTTATTCTGTAGGCACAGACTGGTGTGCCTGGATATTCCCCCCAAGGAACAAGACCAGCCTTTAGAATTTCCCAAAAGCTATGGTTTGGGAAAAGGAGAACCACATGCTTGGGATAAGGATGGTACTTTGTTGGGGTAGGTCATCAGTGGTAGAGGAAGATTAATAGTGGAGACTCTGTAGATTTAGAATAGCTCTCTGGAAGTGCATGGGTGCTTTCATGTCCAGAAGGAAAAAGTGGTAGGGCTCCCCTCCTTTCTAGAATGTCATCAACCTGAGTGGTATTGCAAGGAAGTTCCTAGGAAAATGGGGGAGGAGGGGCATTGAAATAAAATTTCCTTAGGAGTAACTCGCACCCTTAATTGGTTTTCTCAGGTTTGGTGTGGTCTGAGAAACAAGGCTTGTGTGTATTTTGGTCTGTGCTAATATAATAGGATTAATAATTATAATAATTACACTGGTCAGTGAGCCCCACCAACATTCCAGCTACTGAGCTAAGTGCTTTAGATTCATCATGCTGGTTACCACCTTGAAAGTAAGTACCATTAGTCCTATTTCACAGGGCCAAGTAAGCCTCAGAGAAGTTAATACATAGCAGATCCAGAATCCCAATCCAAGTCCAAATCTAAAAGCTGTGTGTTTACTATCATTCTACATTTTTTCTTGAGAATAAAGCCAATGCATATGATATTTTCCCTTACTACCCAAGCTCTGGGTCCCAAAATTGACAATAGACATGCTGGATTTGAACTGCTAGGACCAGTTGGGAGAGAATATGAACCTTATGCAAGCTGGAAAATAAAGAGATAATTTGCTTGCAGCAATGAATTTGAATTTAGGGTTTTTTAGGTTAATAGTGTTTTTTTTTTTCCTTTTTCTTTTCAGTTGAAGTATATTTGACATATCAAGTTATATTAGTTTCTGGTGTACAACATACAACAAATTTCTGTTATTCTATTCTCATGAGCATAGCCACCAACTGTCACCATACGTCACCATTATAATATCACTGACTTTATTCCCTATGGTGTGCCTTTTATTCCATATCTAGAAGCCTGTATCTCCCAATCCCTTCATCTATTTTCTCATCCCTCACTCTTTCCCTCTGGCAACCATCTGGATTTGAATTTTTAGAAGCTCTTGTTGGGCTGACTGGACATCTATTTGGATATTAGGCAGAAATTGTGTTCATTGCATGGGTGGAGTAGCAACAATATTTCAATAGTCCTTAAACAAAATAGAATATGACTCCTTGGGGTGCCTGTGTGGCTCAGTTGTTAAGCGTCTGCCTTTGGCTCAGGTCACGATCTCAGGGTCCTGGGATGGAGCCCCACATCAGGCTCTCTGCTAGGCGGGAAGCCTGCTTCTCCCTCTCCCACTCCCCCTGCTTCTGTTTCCTTTCTCAGTGTGTCTCTCTCTCGGTGTCAAATAAATAAATAAAACCTTTCAAAAAAAAAGTGACTCTTTTTTGTTTGTTTGTTTTTGTTTTTTGTCCCAAACTATTAGATCTCCTGATCTCTTGTCTCATCTTTAAAAGAAAAAAATGGAAGTTTTAGTATTATAAAAAATTATAAAACAATAAGTACTCTATGAATTGTACACTTTAAACAGATGAGTTTTTTTTTAAGAGGGTTAAAAATACTTTAATTGTTAAACTACATTGGTAAATTGAGTTATCTACATTGCAATACTAAGTGACCACACATGGTCAAATTAAGAACTTTTCAAATACCCCACTAACCATCAGTTAGAAGTCCTTGAAAATGGTATAGGATTAACATGATGAGAAGCTGGGATCGCACAAAGGAGACTGAAAGTATCAATGGCTATGAAGGATTTGTGGGAACATATGCCTTTGACTAAAGAATATAGAAAGTTAATCAAAACATACATTATATCAAAAACTAATGATGTACCATAGGTTGGCTAATTGAATTTAAATTAAAAAAATGTGCATAGCTTATCTTTCTATTTTTATTTTTTTTCCAGTGGCTTATTTTTAAATATCACAAAGCATTACATTATTCCTCAGAAAAGAATTCTTTGACACTTAAATAAAGCTGAAAACCAAATAGTAAAAAAAAGGAAAGAGGTAACAGAATCAATTTAACCATTTTACGACTAAAAATTAATGGGAAGTAGAAATAGTGAAAGGTAACACGCAAATATGTTACTTTAGGGAACTCATTTATACTGCCTTCTTATCTTGTTATAAATAGAATAATGATTTTGTATATAAAAACTATTAAAATATATCAGCGAAAAGACATGATCTGCATGAGTTGTGTTGGAGGCAGGGTAAAATGCTGCTGGACACAGCAGGCTGCCTCCAGGTACCAGCAGTGTGTCAGCCTGTCTTTCACGGGAGAACCCCAGAAAGTTCCATATACCCGTGTATTTTTTACCCAATTCCTTTCTAGTACCACAACATTCAACCTGTGCCCATGGTTTCACCTACGGGAGGGGAGGCAGAGCAGTCAAGTGTTTAGAATTTCCTTGGAAATTTCTGAGCACGTTAGGGTGTCCCATGGAATGAAACTCCTTCCATATCTTAATGAGCAAGTTCTTGATTATTGAGTCATGGTATTTTCTTCTAATTTTTTCGTACAGCATTCGGATACCAATTTGACAGCTTCAGATGGTAGACCTCCATCCATAGCCCCCATAGTTTCTCCTCTTGTCAGTTACAGATTCTTCTGGTACATCTTCAGGTGCTCTTGCACTCGCGGTGGTGGACTTCCTGCAGCCTGGAGAGTCATTGGCTGGGGAGACAGAGCTCCTGAGCTGGCAGTCGGGGGCCTGGAGGCGGAGACTGTGAGCCTGAGGGTTGCCTCCAGAGCAGGAGGCCCGCAGGGGGTGGGGGTGGGGGTGGGGGAAAGGTCGGCGGGGGCAGGGGGGTGGCACGGGGACGTCCCCTTTCGCCACAGAGGGACTAGAGCTTGGGCTCTGCGGGAAGGCGCGATCAGGGCTAAAAACCCTAAATGGATGAATTTTATGATAAGTAAATTATATCTTCTTAAACTGGTAAAAATAAAAGTATACTTTCATATGAAAGAGTTATTTGTGTTGTTGATGGTTGCACAGATTCCCTCCAATCATTTGTCACCGTACAATCAGCCCCTGCGAGCTGCTGCACAGTTGGGTGTTTCCAGGGTGGTGTCGTTATAAATGCTACTATTTTATGAGGGCATGTATAAATAGCTTTTATCATTTTAAGATAAATTTCTAATAGTCAAATCACAAGGTCAAAAGCTATGACACTTTTAGGGTTCTTGTTCTATGTTTCTAGAAATAGTGCACCAATTTTAATGCCACTGCCAACTTGGAGTTAACTTATCTTGCTGGTCTTCGTTGAGTGGCTAATGTCAAATGTACTTTAGAATTTTGGAACAGTTCAACTAGTTTTCCTTATTTCCTCCCTGTAAGCTAAGAATTTTTCTGCAAGTAAATGTTCTAAGGATAAGGTCTTGCTAGCTCTTGATTAAACTAAAATGAAATACATTTTTATAACCTTTATAGTATTTTAAAAAGAATAAAAATAGTAAAGTTTTTTTTTTTTTTTTTACTTTTCTTCCTTTTCTTCCTTACTTGTTTTCCGTGTGTGGTGCAGTTCACTCTTTCCTTGTTATAAAGATGTTTATAACATTTACAAACAATTAAGACAATACTGAAGACTTTAAAAGTATAAGCACCCCTTTCCCCAAAAGTAAAAAAATAGAAGTATGAGATCCCATTTCCTAAATGAGGTTACAAATTGTATAGAATGTAGATGCCCATCTCTGTTTGTTATTTAGCTGTTAACTTCATCTTATGTATTTAAAAAAGAGTTGGCTTTAATAGAGCAGCAGGAGGATATTAATGTGACTTTTGCACTAGGCATTGAGGAGTGTAAGACAGCAGAGTAGATTGTGGCAATCAGATTATGAGAAACTTGAAGGCTAAAATAATGTCTTATTCCTATCTTGAATCTTATAAAGCATACAGTAAGTGCTTAATAGGCTCTCTTTAAATAACATTAAATTTTCACTTCTGAGCAATTTCCCATGATTACAGTCAGTAGGAAGAAATTTCAGGTATGGCCTGAAGGTTGGTTCTATCTGTAATAAGAATAAGCATCTGCTCTCAAAGTGCAAATAGGAAAACATCTTAATAGCATTTATCATCCAACAACAATATATTTATCATTAAGAAGTTGTTAGCCCCTGTGTGAATTGAACAAAGCTGAAAAGACATTTAGCTTTGCATTAGAGTTTGCTTAACAAAGGGATAATATAAACAAATTTTCAGAGGGAAATGTTTAAGCAACTTAAGAGAATTATTTTCAAGTATTTGAATAGCTTCCGTTTGTATAAAAACAAATCCCGATTAAAAATGAACCTTCTTTATTCAATAAATCAAAAGATGCATTGTTAGAATTAAGAATTACTATTACTAGGGCACCTGGGTGGCTGAGTGGGTTAAGCCTCTGCCTTCGGCTCAGGTAATGATCTCAGGGTCCTGGTGATCGAGCCCCACATCAGGTTCTCTGTTCAGCAGGGAGCCTCCTTCCCTCTGTCTCTGCCTCTCTGCCTATTTCTCTGCTTACTTGTGATCTCTCTGTCAAATAAATAAATGAAATCTTAAAAAAAATTACTATTACTATATTTCTGTCGGGTAATAAAATGATATTTCTTTTTTTAAAAGTCTTTTTTTAAAAAGTGACTTTAAAAAGTCACTAGTTTTTTTTGGTTTTCATTGTATTTCTGAGAGGTGCTGATTACCTGTGATTATCATAAAATGAAGCCAAAACTTCAGAGGTCAGGCGATTTGCCTGAAGGTGTACCATGAACTGCAAAATTAGACCAAACCTCAGGTCTCCAGCTCCAAGTCTCAGATCCTCGTCATCATACAAACTTTTTTTCAACCACTGTCCCAGACAACACTGTTTCAAGGAGAACATGCTGTTTGCCCTATTACCCTTTTAGAAAGTCATGTCAGAAGATTAAATATGCAAAGGCATAAAGAAATCAGTTCAGGGGCACCTGGGTGGCTCAGTGGGTTAAGCCTCTGCTTTCAGCTCAGGTCATGATCTCAGGGTCCTGGGATGGAGCCCTGCATCAGGCTCTCTGCTCAGCAGGGAGCCTGCTTCCCCCTCTCTCTCTGCCTGCCTCTCTGCCTACTTGTGATCTCTTCCTGTCGAATAAATAAATAAAATATTTAAAAAAAAAAAAGAAATCAGTTAAATTTAGCTTACCTTGGAGCAGAGGACTTAAAAATATCAGTGTTTATTTTTTCAAAGAAAAAATTAGGAATTATTTCTATTTTTCCTTATAAGATAAATCGTGATTATCCCATAAGCTTGTAAATATTTTTAGGAATATCAAGTGAAAACAGGCCTCCATTAACCATTATACAAGCAGTCCTCCATTACCCATGGAAGATATGTTCTAAGACCCCCAGAGGATGTCTGAAACTGGGAGTAGTACCAAACCCTATATATACTAGGTTTTTCCCTTTACATACACACCTGTGATGAAGTTTAATTTATGAATTAGGCACAGTGAGAGATTAACAACAATAATAATAAAATAGAATGATTATAACAGTATGCCGTAATAAAACTTATGTGAATGCAGTCTCTCTCATTTTAAAAATATTTACTTACCCTTCTTCTTGTGATGATGTGAGATGATAAAATGCAAACGTGTTGAGGCAAAGTGAGGAGAATGACCACAGTAGCCATTGTGACGTGGCCTTAAGGTACCACTGATCTTCTGACCGCTCCTTGGGAGGCTCGTCTCAGGACCATGGCTGAGCATGGGTAACTGAAACTGGGGAAAGCAAAACTATGGATAAGGATGGACTTCTGTACCTGTTACTCTACTAGATGGAAATAAGTTCATTTGCTGACCTCTTATTTGGGTCTTGGTGGACTATATTATAGCCCCTCATGTTATGTTAAAACAAAACCAACAACAAATAGGTAAAAAATAAATAAAAAATCTGCTTGCCCTTAGCTGGATGTCTCTGAAAATGTTTTGGATTTTCCTCAGTTATTTTTCAAACACATAAAAGCTTTATTTTTTTTAACGATAATAAAACCCACTGTATAAACATCCTTGATAAGACCATTCTCATATATGGGCATAGTCAGTTTTCAGGTGGTTATGTCTGTGAGATGAACCAATTCTTCTTTTTTTTTTCTCAGTGGGATTATGGGATGATCTTCTGTTATGTGTGTCATAGCAGGAAAGGGGTAAGAAGAGAACAGATGAGCCAGATCCCCTCCTCATTTTTAGGTGGAAACTCTTGATCCTAGAAAGGTAACAGGACTTGGTAAAATCATAAACAAAGCTGGATTTCTCATTGAGATTTTTGTTCCGTGTGGTTCTTTTCTATCCTTTTATGGAGGCTTTCACCCACCCCCAGCTACAGCATCATTAACAAGCTTAAGTTCTTGGAGGAAGTAAGTATATGAGCACCTTTTAAAAAAATGTGCTGCTAAGAGGCAAAGGCATACAAATTTTAGAATGGCCTGCCCTGAACTACAAATTTCTACTTTTTTTCCCCCTTTCCAGCCAGAATTGACAGTTTACTGTCAAGGGCCTGAATATAATCAAGAGTAGGAAGACAGGGAAGCTAATGGCAAAAGTGGAAGCGAATGCTTTCTTTGTCTACCACGGCTAATTTGCAACAACAACAACAACCCACAATTATATAATATCATGAAATCTTATATTTTATTTCTGCTGGGTTTCTAATTCAGTCAGTACTGTAGAGATAGGTTAAGATTTGACCTTGTTTCTTTTTTTTTTTCCCCAAATTTGTTTATTTAAATTTTTCAGTGTTACAAGATTGATTGTTCATGCACCACACCCAGTGCTCCATGCAGTACGTGCCCCTCTCGATACCCACCACCAGGCTCACCCACCCCCCCACTCCCTCCCCTCCAAAACCCTCAGTTTGTTGCTCAGAGTCCACAGTCTCTCCTGGTTCAACACCCCCTCCGAT
>JAPYYJ010004031.1:0-10860 GCA_028533885.1 Nasua narica
GACGCTGGCATGGATGTGCCACCCCTGATGGGCTGGGCCTGCTCCTGAAGACGTGAGCCCCTGCCCGGGACGGAAAACTGTGCCCTTACCTGGTGACAGCGTACCTGACTGCTCAGGGCCCAGGAGAACCCGCAGAGAGCAGCTCCCTCTCTTCCCCAGAAGCTGGGGGGGCCCTCGGGTGGAGGCAGGTGCCGGGTGGGTCCGGTTGCCTGGGAGGTGACCACAGGCTCAGGGACGACAGCAGATGGTCACTGGAGCCAACCCAGGAACATGTGTGCTCAGTAAACACCGCTGAAGGGACACCACAGATGGCGGCCACGCCCAGTTTAGCGGAAAGCTGCTGGGCTTACCCAGCACGTATGTGAGTCCCCACTGTCGTCGCGGGCAGGGTTGGGACGGAGGGAGGCAACAACACCCGCTCTCAGCAGCCCACCCTGCACCTGCACCAGCCTGACAGCGGGGACCCGGCCTCCCCGAGCACAGGCCCCAGACCCCCATCAGAAGGGGGAGGGCAGGGCGCCTGCTGGGGCCCCGGGAGCGGCCTCGGGAGGGGTCAGCAGACAGGCATCCCAGACGAGGGGAGGGAAGGGTCTTACCCCAGGGAGCGGGTGTGGGTGGGCAGGCTGGGGCTGTGGGGCGTCCTCTCCCAGGTCTCTTAGGGTCGGGGCGGGACTCCTCTGAATGGGGAGCTATTTCCCAGTTATCTCCTGCTGGGGACTCCCCCGTGTCCCCGTGGAGGGGCTCGATCACGGGGGCTGTGCGTGGAGATCCGCAGAGCCCAACCTCGGTCCTCTGGGGCCGGTGGTGGGTCTGAGCCCCTGAGGTGGGCAGAGGCCGGTGCAGGGGTGGTGGTCTGCCCTCCCCACCCCACAGAAGAGAGATGCCCAGGACTGTCCGGCCCAGACCCCCCCGGGAGACCGGGGATACAGGAAGCCCAGCAGGAGGGACGGACTGGTCAGTTGGGTGGGGGTCCCCAGTAGCAGGGCTGGCGGGAGCCCCGCTGGGGTGCTGGGCCGGTCCGGGCGGGAGCCTTCTCTGCACCGTGGGTTCCCTGGGTTCTGAGGAGATGGCGCTGGCAGGACGGATGGGGAGGTTAAGAGCAAGGGGAAGGTCCCCGTGAAGCCAGACCACCAGACCCCCCAGGAGGACAGCATTCACGCCCCAGGCACGGAGGGCGGTCTTCCCCAGCCTCTCCCGGCTCCCAGTCTCCCAAGGTCCTGATCCCCTCGGGGAGACCAGCCTGGGCTTCCCAGGGCAGCAGCCGTGCGGGTCGGAGCCACACGGGAGGCGCTGGCCCGGGGGCAACTCAGCCAGGGGGGCGGCTGTGGTCGGCAAGGGGCCGCGGTGGACGCAGAGGCTGCCGAGATGCCACCACAGGCTTCTGTCCTCCGCCTGCGGGTGGGAGACAGGAGAGAGGCTGCCCTGGGTCCCGCCGGCCCCTCCCCCTCAGTGTGGCTTCTCAAGGTCTGGATCCAGCCTGAGGGTCTGAGGGTCTGAGCGGCTGAGGGGAGCCCATCGGGTGGGGAAGGGGTACCAGTCGGGGTTAGTGATGGAGCTGCTCCCCCCGGGTCCACGGGAGGCCACGGTTCTCAGAGGTTGTGGGAACCCACGTGGGAAGAGGAGGCCGGGCCTGACCCTCCGCAGGCGGCCGTGAGTCTCAGGCCCCCCAGCCTGTGGCCAGAGGTGCGAGTCCCTCTCCAGCCCGGCCTGTGTGTGAGCACAGACTGCAGACAGAGCCCTGGGGCCCGCAGTGGGGACAGGCCCGTGTGCACATGGGGATGTGGGGGTGACACTTCCCGGGAGTGCTTTGTTCTCGTGTCCTAGCGTCTCACTGTGACCCCTGACAGTGAGGTCCCTAGAAAATCAGACAGGAAATGTGACTCGTAAAATGGGGTAAAGGCAGAGGACAGGCCCAAAGCAGGAGAGTTCCCATGTCCTTGGCTCTAGGAGGGGACTCTGTGCCTGGCCATCGGGTGTCCTGGCGAGTAGGGCGGCCTGGGCTGAGGGGAAGCCCAGGGACAGAGGTTGGCGTCCGAGGGGTGCAGCTGGGGAGGGGGGACCAGCAGGCTGGATGCGAGCACAGGGCCGGCCTCTGCAGCGCCAGGCCTCCGAGAGGGGGGCCGTTCCCACGTTTATTCCGCAGTTATCTCCTGGGCCCCCTGCAGGTGCTGAGCTAACATGAGAGAAGGGGGTGGGTCACTCTGGGCTGGACAGTGAGGTCCCAGAACTTACCGTCAGCCCTCGTGGTGGGGAGGAGCCTCAGGGCTATTCTGAGTAAAAACGCTTTCCTCCTTTCTCACATCTGTATTCTGGATGTTTCCTTGAAGCTGAATTGGTCCAGGCGGAGCCAGCAGGGAGGCCGCCGGCCATGGGCGCCCGCTCAGAAGACCCTCACTTGTGCGGGGCCTCCTGGCTCCTGGGGTTCAGCAGCCTCCTCCTCAGTGAGTGGCCCGGGCTCCCCGGGAAGGGTCCTCTGGGCGGGCAGGGAGGGGCTCCCGGGCTGTGTGAGGTCTGTGCTGAAGAACCGAAGGGATCAGCTCTGGGCTGACCGAGCACACACGGGGCACTTGGGTCAGAGCCCGGGGAGAGCGGGGAACAAAGGGAGCTGTTGGCTGAGGCCCCGCTGGAAACCCCGAGCCCGGCTGCCTGGGGGCATGAAGGGGACCCCTCCCGGGGGGGGGTGAGGCCGGGAGAGCCTGGAGCCTCCTGGGGAGAGGGATGCAGGAGACATAGGAGCGGGTGCGGGGACAGGGGGTAGGGTTGGGCACCCCCCGCCGTGCCCAGGGGACCGGCAGCCTCTGCAGCTGCTGAGCGCAGGAGGGGCCACCCCGCGCCCCTGTCTGAGCCAGAGGAAGCCACGCTGGTCTGGTCCTTGGGCAGGACGAGGGCCCCGAATCTAGTGACAGTCTGTTTGCAAAGGAAGGAAAGGAGCCCCCAGAATTCCAGGGTCTGCGCCCACCTGCTGTGTGTAAGGCTGAGCCCGGGACAGGGGGCTGGGGACCCGGGCTCCGGGTCGGGTGACCCGGAGGTCAGGAGGGAAGCACAGGGGCCCAAAATGGAACTGAATGACTGTTGTAACAATATCCCGATTTTCCAGTTCTTACTTCATTGGAGTCCTTCTGCTTCTTTGTAACAAATTAAATAAGAACAAAGGAGAAACAGTCAGATCCCGAGAACTGTGAATACTGGAAACAGCCAAGACGCTTTTATTCTGTGTAATGTTTGGTGTGGACACACCATCCCCTCCATTCCTGTAGGGATTCTAGGGAAAGTCTGGAATCACAAGGCATTTGTAAATAGAGAGATTACTCATTAGAAATTGAGCTTCGCAAGGCATTGGGATCCTTTTTTTAACAAAATCACTTCCTTAGTGTATGTAGGCTTCCTCTTCTTTTCAAACTGATTTAACTGGAGATATAATGAAAGATTACAGAATTCTCTTCCATAAATATCGTGTTAGAAGATTATATACGAAAGGAAGGAAGGAGGAAATGATGAGAGAGAAGGAAACGGACAAAATTTACTTTAATGTTTGAAAGTCAAATTTCATCTTATTTAAATAAACTCTGACTCTTGCTCACAGCCCCGCCCCTGCCCTCCTGTCCCTCTTTGGGGTCAGCGCCTTTAGCAGGTCTGAGCGCTCTTGGGGCTTCCTCCCGTCCTGATGGTCTCCCAGCTTCCTCACGCTGAGGCTCATGGTCCTGCTTCTGGGCCGCTCTTCCCCTGCAGCCTGAGGGCTGAGCCTCCTCTCTCCTGGGCTCCCCCCTTTCCAGCAGGGGCTGGTGAACCCTCAGCGAGCCCCACGTCCCTGCCCTGCCAAAGCCCCCCGAGTACTAGAGTCCCCTGTCCCGGGACGAGAGCTGGGGGGTGAGACCCCAGACCTGCTCAGACCTGCTGACCAGACAGCAGTGCTGGGAGGAAGGAGCCCAGGGCAGGGCAAGGGGAAGGCAGGGGGAGGGCAGGGGGAGAGCAGTGGGAGGGCAGGGGGAGGGCAGAGGGAGGGCAGGGGGAGAGCAGGGGGAAGGCAGGGGGAGGGCAGGGGGAGGGAAGGGGGAGGGCAGGGGGAGGACAGGGAGAGGGCTGAAGGGAAGCAGGGGCTTGGGGGAGAGGGAAGCGGGCTCCAGGTCTGGCTCTGCCCTGGGTGACCTAGACCGGTCCCCCTCCCGCCCTCGAGGGAGCCCCTCCTCTGTGAAAGGTCCCCTCAAATGTCCCTCAGCTGGGACATGCTGGGATCGGGGGTCGCCCCCTGGTCGGGACTGTCCTGTGTCCTCTCCGAGGCCACTGCTCTGTGTCTTCCTCCTGTCCTGTCCCCGTCCTGCATCCTGACGGGGACAGTCAGCCGGGAACCTGCTTGGGCCCCTTCAGAACCCGGGGCTTGGGCCCCTTCAGAACCCAGAGCCCAGGACCTTCTGTGGTCACATCCTCCACCCCCCAAGGAGGGAGGGGAGGCATCTCCGAGGCTCCCTGCCATCCTCGGGCCTCCGCTGTCTCTGCCTCTGCTCCTGAGCGGGGTCTGTGGCGCTCCCGGCCCGGCGTGGGACCCCGGGGTGCACGGCCTGCTCAGAACCGTGAGCTCCGCGGGGGCCCCGAGCATATCGGCCGCTCAGGAGCAGCCCGGCCGGAGCTGCCCGTGTCCCTGCTCCCCGGGGCGGCCCCTCTGACCCCCGCGGCCACTGAGAGCGACAGCGTGGGCTCCGCGTTCCTGGGGAGCAGCCGCGGGCAGTGCCGCCCTGGGGACGCTCTGCTGTCCCTCGGGGAGCCCCGGGCACCGTCCTCCTGTTGGATCGAGGCGGCTTCTCTGACCGGAGTTGGCGTCCCATGTGCACCCCACTCTGTGTGTTTGCACCCGAGATGGGCCCTGACCGTGCGGTCGGGTTGGGGACGCGGGTGTGACAGGACACTGCTGTCCTTTATGAATTCACGAGGGAGCCCAGTCCCAGGAAGAGTGAAGCTCCAGCCGTCTCCGGGCCACCAGGAAGCCGCATCGATCAACAGGGACGTCCTGTGTCTACACGGCTTCCTCCTGTTTGCGGCCCCAAGAGAGAGGACGCACGTCCTTTACGGTGCTGACTTTTGGGAGGACGGGCCCTCGACCTTCTGCTTGAATCCCCCAAATCCCCCGAATCCCCAGCATAGCATTGGAGGAGCCCAGAATACTTGCCGATGACGGCCGACCCGCTGAGGGGAGGGGCCAGGCCGGCCCGGAGAGCGCGGCCCGATAGACAGAGACACAGTAGCCCTGTCCTGCGAGCAGGCACGGGGAGCTCTCCAGTCGGTCGTCGGCTCCCCCACATTTGCCCGACCCTGGCAGCGGGCCAGGCCAGGTGACGAGTGCGGCCAACAAGCAGGAGCAGAGATCCTGATGTTTCTAGACAGAGACACACCTCACGGGCGAGTGACCGTCTGCGTCCCTGCTGTGGACCGTGGGGGCAGCAACCAGGGCGGGGAGCCTCCCCCCGAGTGGCAGACCCTCCCTCAGTCTGGGGACCTCCCCTGGCCTCTGACCCGGGGCTCCTGGGCGTGTGAGGGACGGCAGCCGGGCCTCGCGGAGCTGACTGGTGGCCTGCCCAAGAGGGGGACAGGGAGGCACCTCCGTCAGCACCTCCGCGGTCACCTGCGAGGGGTCACCTGCTGTGTCTCCGTCCTGCATACACACCACGGGTGGGCCTCAGTTCGAGCGCGTCAGGTCCAGGGGGGCTCGGCTGGGTCCCCAGGCGCAGGGTCCCTGGGATGCACCTTAGGTCTGGGCTGGGGCTGCAGGGAGCTCCAGGGTCACCCGGGGTGATGGGCGTCCAGGGTCCTGCAGGCCCTTGCTGACGGGGTGCACTTTCTGGTGCTGCGGGACGGAGCCTCCCCCCTCCCTGGCTGTGGCCAGAGGCCGCCCTCCGTCCCTCCAGGGGTGTCTCTCCACGGGGCCGCGGACAACACGGCGGCGGGCTGCGGCGGAGCGAGCGGGACACAGGGTCACAGCAAGACGGGGTCACACTCCTGCCGGACCCACTGTCCCTGAGGGCCGCCCCTCACGTTAGCGGCATCTGCTCCCTAGACGCCAGTCCCGGGGGCGGTCCCCCATCCAGGGGCAGAGCTCGCTCGGCCCGTGGGCACCAGGGGTCCCTGCAGCCCCGTGAGAAGCGGCCTCCTGCATAAATGCACTCGGGGTGACCCCTACACGTGCTCGTGCTTCGGATCCCAGCTCTCCTGACGTTCATCCTCCCGCTGGCAGGGGTCAGGACCCTGCAGGTGAGCAAGTTCCTGAGACCTGTTCAGGGGGACGCTCCCCTGAGACCAGGAGGGATCCGCCTAGCCTCAAGTTCATGGCGCTCTCCTGCCTTCCCAGCGACAAAGGGGCAAATGGGATGGATTTCATGAAGAAGATGGGGTCTAGGGTTTTCTCCTTTATTCCTGATGAAAACACTCACATTTTCTGTGTCCTATGCCCTAGGCGTCTGCAGCTCTGTGACCCAGAGTCCTGGAGCCCGTGGGTCTGGAGTGGAAGATTCTGGAACCCCAGTTACTCTGAAGAAGATTCAAGGAGATTTCGTGTTGTTTCATGTGATCAGAAAACCAGAATTAATTCCAGAAGTCGAGCTGGAGGAGATTTCCTGGGGCATTCTATCCAGATCTAACTACGTAGTCATGCTGCGCGTGTCTCCCGGGGCCAATGCTCTACGATGGTTCAACTACCGGGACAAGTTGGAGAAGAGGGTCCGTGTGGCCAACACAACGACCCTGCGGATGGACGACCTGACCCTCGAGGACAGTGGGCTGTACCGGGCTCGAGTTCGATTAACTAACGGAACACAATACGACCAGGATTTCCTCCTGAAGGTCTACGGTAGGTGCGGCCGTCCCCAGTCCCACAGGTGACCCCCTTCCTCGGCCCCTGGGAGCGGCCGTGCGCCCCGTTTGCAGAATTCCTTCCAGACCCCGGCCTTCGGACTCCGTCTTCTCCCCTGGAGTTAGATGGCGTGTGCTCGCCACAAATGCGGGCAGAGCTGAGACTCACACCAGGGATAAATCTCGTCTGTGCTTCAGGGGGGATCACGGATTGGGGGAATTGGGATTTTGCCATAATACTCATTGTCCCCATGGGACTCAGGGTCCTCAGTGGGACCTCCACTGTCTAGTCCTGCTGTAATAGGGGACAGCACCTCCGCGGTGACCACACCACCGCCTGGGGGTCCTCCTGGACTGTAGGGGGAAGTCAGACCCCAGAGCCTCTGCCATGAGGTCCAGGTGTCGGCAGGGCGGGGCTGCTCTCTGAGGGCTCCGGGGAGAATCCACTTCTGCTCCTGTCCCCCCTTCTAGGGGCGCCGGCATTCCCTGGCCGATGGCCCTTCCCGCCCCCGTCATAGGTGTCACTGGTGGGATGAGTCCCTCTGGCACTGCGTCCCTCCCACCTGCTCTCCTGCCTCCTCCCACTCGTGAGGACCCTGTGACCTCAGGAGGCTTGTCCGGGGAATCCAGACCGTCTCGAGTTCAGGGTCCGCGGGCTCTCAGCCTCCGTTCCCCTTCGCCCCGGAACCTAAGACTCCTGCGGGCTGGGCAGCTAGAGTTAAAGTCAGTGGTCCTTCCTTCTTGGCACCTGCTGTATATCTGAGTCAATTCCCTGTTATCTGGAAAATGCAATCAGCGTCCTTGGGGGAGGAAGCCAGTGCGTCAGGGAGAATCCGCAGGAGAAGCAGGAGCTGTGATATTCCCTACTCACGTGAGGCTCTGTCCTCTTGTCCCTCCCGCCCCAGAGCCCGCGCCCTTTCCCCAGATCTGGGCCACGGTTCAGTCCCTCACAGGAGGCTGGTGCAACGTCACCGTGGAGTGTGGCCCCAAGGGAACCAGGGAGGACCTGACGGTGTCCTGGGAGAGCGAGGGTCTCCCCAGGGAGCTGGAGCAGAGACCAGCCCCAGGACCAGCCCCCAACCCCTGGACCCTGGCTGTGAACCTGTCCCTGAGCCAGCCCCGCCCCAGCCTCACCTGTGTGGTCAGCAACCCGGCGGACCAGAAAACTGCCACCCGGGACCTTGCGGACATCTGTGGCCACGGTGAGTGCACCTGCCAGAGGGGAGGGGCTCTCCTGGAGCTCTGGTGCCCTGGGTGAGGGTTCTCGGCTTCTGTCCCCCATGTTTATGTCACCCCCTGCCACCTGGTCTCCCGTCCAGGACTCTGGCAGGCACATCCCACATCCCACATGCCCTTCCGTGTCCCTCCCGGGCTGCTCTCCACCCCTCCCCCCTATGGGCGAGGCAGTGCCCAGCAGGTGCCTTTCCCCACCCTCATCCATCATCCTGAGTGTGTAGGGAGGTTGTCAGGAAATGTGAGTTGGGGCGTCTGTGGTCTGTGCCATCTGAGGGGTCTGGTCTGGTGATTCCCTGCAGGATTCAGGGCTCGGGGCTCCTCTGCCCGTTTCTGGCCTCATGGACACTCCTCACCCCACTTGCTTGTCCCCATTCCCGATGGGCCTGCTCTCCTCGGCTTCCAGCCTCTGCTCCAGCCCCTCCCTCTGCCCTCAGCCCTTCCAAGTCAGGAGTCCCCCACTCCCCCACTTGTTCCTGTCCAGGGACCCCCATCCTGCAGCTGGCTCTGGGGGCCTGTGACCTGGGCCGTCCCACAGGGCTGAGCGCTGGGTGCAGTCCCAGCATGAAGAGAGTTTGCACAGGGGATCTTCAGCCTCGATGCCTCAGGACCCTGCAGGAGCTGCTGCTTCCTCCTCCCTCAAGATCAGATTCCCCCTCACCTCCTCTAGGAGGCCCTCCCTGCTGACCTAGGAACAAGCTGGAAGCTCTAGTGCCCGGGATGGCTCTGGCTGGCTGCCTCTGGCCTGTGCTCGCCCCTCCCCCCGCTGAGGGGCTCCCCGGGGCGAGCACCGTGTCCTGCTGCTCTCAGCACCCCGGCCCCACGCCGGTGCTCGGGACCTGGCCGAGGGAGGGCGCCTGCCGTGCTCCTCCCTCTTGAGCGTCTGACCAGGTCCCTGCAGAGTCGGCGTGTGCCTGGCAACGGGAGTCCTCAGTCCTCTGTCGCCTTGACCTTCTTCCCTCTCTCTGTGCCACAGAAATAGCTCTACCTGGAGAAGCTTCTACTGTGCACGAGGAAGTCATCCCACGGATTGCTGCTCTTGTGCTGGGCATCCTCGGAGCTCTACTGTGACTTTGTGTGACAGTTGGAAGAAGAGGATGGAGCCCGGGAGAGGCAGGTCGCGCTTCTCCATCCCTCCCCTACTGGACCCTGGGCTCCCAGTCTGTGTTTCTCTGCTGAGGGGATGTCCCTGCAGGGGCTTTTGGGTGTGGCCATGGCCGTGGGGTCACGGAGGGGGGAGGGTCCAGGTTTCCAGGCTGAGATTCAAGCTCCATCTGTGTGACTCAGCGGCAGGATTGCAGGAGGAGTCCGGGGACCCTGATGGTGGCACCTATATTAGAGGACAGGGGTCCGGAGTCCGCAGGGACAGGGTGAGGCTGGGGGAGGAGGCAGCCTGGGTTCCCCCAAGTCCCTCCGTGCCTGGGTGTCAATCCCAGTCCCCTGCAGCTCCTGGTCTCCATGCCGCCGTAACCGTTTCTGGGCAACGCAGTAATTAGTTACAAATTCTCGGGGCACCCGGGTGGTTCAGTGGGTTTAAGCCTTTGCCCTCAGCTCCGGTCACAATCTCTGGGTCCTGGGATCGAGCCCCGCATCTGGCTCTCTGCTCAGTGGGGAGCCTGCCTCCCCCTCTCTCTCTGCCTGCCTCTCTGCCTACTGGTTGTCTTTCTCCATCTCTCTATCAAATAAATATGTAAAAACTTTAAAAAACAAATTCTCTGGGTCCATGCAGGGCTGGGCGCTGGGGGAGGTCAGGTCAGCAGCTCTGGGTGTGGGGGTCCCCCTGGGGCCTCTGTGTCCCTCAGCCGTTCCAGGATCCCTCTGTCTGCATCCAGGGTCCAGGTGCCCCCCGGCCGTCAGTCCTGCGCTGAGAGCTCCTTACAGATGTTGTGAATTCGTAACCGTCCCCGCGGGCCGAGGACGAGCTCTGTGACCCGCACTGTCGGGTCCTTTCTGCTCGCTCCTAACTCACTGGGTCCTCGTGGACTCTGTGCGGTGGGATCCTTGTGCCCACTTACAGATCGGTAGCAGGAGCCGGAAAGACTGAGCATCCCGGCCGCTCGGCTGGGCGCGCCGCAGTCAGGATGCAGCCCCCGGGACGGAGCTGCAGGGCCCGTGTCTGCGGCCCTAGGCTGGCCGTCCCGCGTCCTGGCCCAGCTCCCCGCTGTCCTTCCTGCCGGCCGATGGCCCCGCCTCCTATTGCCCAGCCCAGAGCAGAAGTTTCTAGCTCCTGACAGAGAGCTTTACCTGCCTGCCCTGATGGACACCTGCGTCCCTCCCCCTGTGTCCCCACGCAGGACACTGAGCTCCTCGGGGCTCAGTGAGGACGTTCCCCTGCACTTCAGGGCCCTTCTCGGGGGACGTGTTGTGTCCTACATGCCTCATGCCTCAGTCAGACCCGTGTGTGCTCGGGGCTGCCCACAGCCACGGGGGCCGGACGTGTCCCGGAGAAGGGGGCGGGTGTTCCTGCCTCGGCCACGGGGACTTCACCTTACCTGTCCCCACTGCCGGGCAGCCCAGAGTCCCCCGTGCTGGGAGAGGACAGGGCCGCGGCTGCGGCCGGGTGGCTGTCCCACGCTTGTCCTTTCTGTCCTTCAGCACTGACAAGTAAGATTCCTTCCTGGGCGGAGGACCTGGAGTCCAGCGGATTTGGGCAGGGCTGGCTTCACGATAAACCCACTGTTATTAAGAATCGGAGTTGGCCGAATCAACTCACGTACTGTCCTTTATTTCGAAGGGTAATTTTAAGGCATCTGGGGACTCAGCTGGTAGGACGTGTGACCGGGGTGATGA